>VZUI01038675.1:0-42384 GCA_013401135.1 Cettia cetti | reverse complement strand
CCCTGCAGCACCCAGGGGCTCCCTGCAGCACCCAGGGGCTCCCTGCAGCACCCAGGGGCTCCCTGCAGCACCCAGGGGCTCCCTGCAGCACCCAGGGACTCATTGCAGCACCCAGGGCTCCCTGCAGCACCCAGGGCTCCCTGCACAGGCCCTGCAGAGCAGGCAGAGCGTGGCCAGGGCCTTGCAGCCCCTGCCAGGGCAATAACCAGGCTGCTGCTCTGGAGGAGCCCAGAGGGAAGCGGGGCTGGCAAGGGCAGACGAGCTGAGCCCTGCTGAGGCAGCGGCAGAAGGAGGCTCCAGTGCCCAGCCTGGGCCTGAGTGCCCCTGCTGCCCCCTCAGTGGAGGCTGCTCCTCCTGCTGCCGTTCTGCCCGGACTGACAGAGGCAGAAATAAACAGAGGTGACTTCTGAGCCACTGTCAAGTGCAACGGCACAAACAAGCAGATCTGCTGGCAAACCTCTGTGGTTATTTATTCATTCAAGTGCTAAAAGAACACTCATTTCCAGCTCAAATGGGCAAACAGGGCAGAGCTGAGCAGTAAGGCAGCACAGAGGGATCATCAAAGCTTTGCTCTTCTGATCTATGATAAACTCAGCCATTAGAAACCTTTCACCTCAGTGCTTTCATGTGCAACAACACATTAAGCACTAAAACACAGATTACAAGGGAAATACTCTGTGTAAGAGTTATTTTTCTCTCTCAAGCACAGAGACATTTTTGCAGACACACAGAGTGATGCTTTTGTTTGGACTAGAAACGACCCCAGCTCCGGGGGTCCAGAACCAAACCTCCATGAAACAAAATTGTTTTTACTTCAGGGTGAAAGAATGCAAAAAGCTTTGAATTCAGCTTCATTTGAGCACCCCCTGCTAGACTGTCCTCTCCAGCAGCTGAAGCTAAAGCCTGTTTGTGTCACCCTAGCAACAGATCCCACAGGCACCAACCTACTGGGGCTCATTTATGGCACACTGGAAGCAGCAGCATCCAGAGATCCCAAAATTCCTGGGCTGGGGGAAGAATCTCTTCGGATGGGAAAACATTTACCCCCAGTGCCCCATTGCCTGCTGTGCTGACAGAGCCCCTGGCACCCCAGAGCAGCAGGAGGTGGCCGTGTCCCCTGGGAGGGCAGGGCTGTCACTCTGGGCACACAGGGACCCCCGGGGCACTGCCAGCTCCCCTGGTGCCACACACAGCAGTTGTGCTCTGCCAGCCCCACTGGGGCAGGGGGATGCCAGCCTCAGCCAGGCTCAGTGCCCCTGTGGCTGTGACCGTGGGGGTCCAGGGCCCACCCGGGCAGTGCCAACCACAGCAACCCTGGCCTGGGCCCCTCAAAACACCCCAGAGCCCTGCAGGAAGGGAGGCAGGCAGGGTTCATCTGTCCCACTCACATTTTGATGTAGTGAAAATGGAAGAATTACGTGAGGAAAATGACAAGAAGTTATTTTTTTTCCTTTATCTATAAAGTTTGTGTCACACTTGATGGCTTATATGAACAAAAAATGTTCATAACATTGTGAGTCTGAGAAGAAATTTCCTTTTAGCTATCTGCAAATGAGGTCAATTTCTTTCTTAGGTGGTTTTTGACAGGTTAATATTCATGCTCAGCTTATGTGAGAGCTGGGAATGTATAGCTTGTCAGGAGCCCTGACGTCTCAGGTTTCTCACAAGGCAGACTGCAGCACCTGAGCAGGCACCTTCCTCCTCCCCAGCCTCTCCCCAGGACACTGGAACCCCCCAGGAGAGGAACAGAGAGCCCAGCTCCAGTCTGGCCAGGTAGAGCTGCTGTGGGAAATGCTGAGTCTGGGTCAGACGAGGGGATTTGTGTCTCTGCAGGGGAAGGGTGGGTCAGACACACTCTGCACACCCCTGCAATCCCACCGTGTCCCCCAGCAGAGCAGTCTGGCCTCTGGCAGCACAGCTGGCTCCCCTGCCCTGGCACACACCAGCTGCTGCACTTCTCTCTGTGGCCAGACCAAGGTCAGGACTGCATCTCTAGTTCTCATCCTCATGTTCTTCATAGAGGTTCACCTTTCACTTCTGCAGCTCTTCCAGCACCTCCTAAACTCCTCCTACATTTCATTCCTGTATTTCCATGAAGCAACAGAGCGACAGGTGCAGGAGCCTGCTGGTGGCAATAGCTGTGTCTCCTTTAAACACAGAGCTCTCTGCTGCTAAAGCCCCTGCAAACATCTGACAGTTTATAAATTCCTGGTGGTCGATGCTCTGAAGCTTTGTCAATACAAACTGAGCCTCCTTGGGGTCTTTGTACGTCCTGTTTGTTTTTCTCTGAACCCTTCACTTCCCCCTTTCTCCAGATTATCTCTTCTGTCTTAATAGAAGCATAATAGAACTTGATAAAATCCTTGCTGAATGCTATTTAATATTGCAGATAACAGGCCCAAGCAAATCATCCCCTGCTATGCTCTTCAGCACAGCACTTAATTCTGTGCACAGCACTAACAGTGTGCAGTGTGCACCGTCAGTGCACGTTAAAATGGAGATTGATAATCAAACTTCCACCAGCATTCTCTGATTTATCCAGCCACCTACTGCAAAACTCCTTGAAGAGAGGTTTCCCAGAGCAGCTGTGGCTGCCCTGGATCCCTGGAAGTGTCCCAGGCCAGGTTGGACACTGGGGTTTGGAGCAGATCTTGGGCTCCAGATCCCTCAAACCCCCAGGCTGGGGGCTTTGAAGCACAAGGCATTCCTCCCAGAGGCCATTCACCGTGGGGGTTGGAGCAGCAGCACCAGGAGCAGAGGGCAGTGCCCGGGGCACAGAGCAGGCTGCTCTGTCACACACACACACACACACACACACACACACACACACACACACGTCCCTGCTGTAACACTTGACCTGCTGTGCCTGGACTGGGCACAAAAACACACTTTGCTTTCAGATGAAAGCTCCAGAGCTACTCAGTGTGTGAGAAATATCACTGGCTCTTTGCTCTCCCATCTCTTAGATCATCCTGTTCCTTTTCCTCCTCGGTATTGTCACACACGTGAACCAAACCATAAATTCCTTTTGTGGAGGTAATAAATTCCCCCTCTTCTAAGCCAGCCTCTCACAAACAGGATGTGTTGTTCTGCATGCAGGAGGCACAAAGAGGTCCCCGAGGCAGCCAGAGACTGCTTTGATGTGCTGGGATGTTGCAGATGGGGCCCAGGGGGAGGCTCAGTGCAGACAAGACAAATCAGGCCCAGCAGTGACCCAGGGGTGGTCAGGCTGGGTGACACTGAGGGGACATTGGTGTTTGCCAGCCCCAGGCTGCAAATGGGGCAGCAGAGAGAGCCCAGCAGGGATGCCCTGGGCTGGAGAAGCTTCTCTCCACGCAGAGTGTGCAAAACAAGGGGAGAGCTTCCCTGGGAGTTATACAAGAACCTCACCAATCACTTTGCCAGGCACCTTCTGCTTCATCTAAAGATGTATCCCATTAATTTTTCCTTTTCCTATTCAGTACATCTCTTCTCTATGAGCTTCCAAGGCCTGTAGTTTTAGGAGTTATTGTCATCTCCTTGTCAGTGGAGGATGATAAAATCAGCTGGATTTCATAAAGCACTTGGAGTACTTTGAAATTAATTGCATGTTGCCTTTTTTATTATTTGTTGTTACTGTTCAAGGGGATCTTTCAAAAGCTTCAGGTAGTCTGTCTTTTACCAAGACACCAAAAATTTAAGTGCTTTTCAATGAGTTTCTGCCTTCCTGATCAAAAGGCATCTCACCTTATGGAAAAAATCCAGGTTTCCTCTCCTATTCACAACTATAAAATAAGGAACTGAGTTCCAACTGACTCTGCCTCACTGGTGGAAATGGAACTACAGCACCTGAGAATGGAGACACTAATTGTCACTTCCCTCATTACATCTATTTTCTGCACATTCTGGTGGTTTCTATGGCAGAAATCCCAGTGTTCTGCCAACCACTGGCTATTGGGGGTGAATTGGCCTTGGCAGACAGGGGAGGAGCAGGGCTGGGATGAGCTGATCCCAGAGGTGAGCTCCTCTGGGGTTTGTTATCTGCAGAGGGGCAGAGGGGCAGGGTCTGTCCCCACACCACGCTCCCAGCACAGCTCACACCTCCCCTGCTGCCCCCTCCCTGCCCTGCCTGCTCCTCCTGCCCAACAGGCACCAGGCATTAACATTGAATAAATCCCTTCTCCAGAAAGGGAAAAAGCAAATGGAGCAGCTGCTGCATTTTTAAACATCCCATAATCCCAAATAAATATTTCAGTTAACGAGTGTCTGATAATGAAGAGGAGCTGCTTGTTAGGAAAGATGTCTCTATTTTTGAAGGTTACCATTTATAATTGTTTAGCTTTGTGTTTCCCTCACTTCTCCCAAGCAACTTGTGCTGAAAGACAGGGATTTTCAAACTGTTCATTTCAACCACAAAACAAATCTCTCTTTCACAATACAGTTCCACAGTGTTTGTGTGCAGCTTCTATATTTCCTTCTGCTCACCTCACAATTTCCATTTGCAGTGAAAACAAGAGACAAAGTCACTTCCCAATTTATCCTGCATGTATCTACGTGTGTTTGACTTCACAGAATCTCATCCTCCCAGCAGCTTCGTTCTGATCTGACTGAAAAACTCCTTCTGCCCTTCCCATCCCAGGAAAAACTGAGAGATCTGACTGAAACAAGCTCCTTCTGCCCTTCCCATCCCAGGAAAAACTGAGAGATCTGACTGAAACAAACTCCTTCAGCCCATCCCAGGAAAAACTGAGAGATCTGACTGAAACAAACTCCTTCTGCCCTTCCCATCCCAGGAAAAATGGAGAGATCTGACTGAAACAAACTCCTTCTGCCCTTCCCATCCCAGGAAAAACTGAGAGATCTGACTGAAACAATCTCCTTCAGCCCTTCCCATCCCAGGAAATCCTGAGAGATCTGACTGAAACAATCTCCTTCTGCCCTTCCCATCCCAGGAAATCCTGAGAGATCTGACTGAAACAATCTCCTTCAGCCCTTCCCATCCCAGGAACAGGGAGCTCAGGGTGAGGAGGCAGCCCTGGGGATGGAGCACAGCCCTGGCACCCGTGGCAAGGGCAGCCCCCATCCTTCAGGAGAGGGAATGAAGGGTCCAGGGATGTTTACAGAGGGGCACATCTTCCCATGGCAAGGGCTGGGGATTCCCAGCTTGCTGTAAGGAATCCACCCTGAATCAGGATTCAGGGTTAGAATTCCTCCCCACTGCAAGAAAAAGCACTGAAGAAAATGATGACTATTATTGTAACTCCAGGAAACCCAATAAAAGTGCATAAATCCTCTATTACTGTACACCTTTATATTCTTACTAAATATTCTCCCTGGTTTTATATGACATTCTTTTATATTAAAACATAAAGGACAAGTTTGTTCAGCTCTCAGGGACGTTAAAGCCTGGGCAGGCTCTGTGAGGAAAAGAGTTTCACTGCCAACCAGCAGAGCAAAATCCCGGGGATGGAGGCTGCACACACACCCAGGGCTCCCTGCCTCTCCCTCCCCACCCTGTGCCCAGGAGATTTTCCTCACTCCCAGAGCAGTAACAACTGTGCAGAGGGGCAGGGCCTGGGAGGGCTCAGGATGAGGACAGGCAGGGGAGCAGCACATTCTGATCTGGGGAGTCAGAGGCTGAGCATCTCCCTGAGGGACGCCCCTGCAGCCCGGCTCTGCTCCCACCGCTGCTGGCAGCTGGGGAAACCTTTCCTGTGATCTGAGGAGCTGGAATGCGTCAGCCCCTGGGAAGTGTGGCAGTGGGCATGGACAGACCCTAGGAGGGAAAAGAAGGGACAATCCCCATCTCACAACACAGGTCTGACACCCCCAGATGCACAAAGGCAATTTAATGTAAGCAGATCAATGAGAGACAAAGTGTGCCACCAACACAGCAAATTCTTAATTATTCAAACACCATTGGTTTTGCTCTAATGAAATAAACAGTTCAATAATTAGCCACTGAAAGTCTGCAACAGGTCCAAGTTCTCACAATTTGCCTCCAGCCTCAGCTTCCATTTGTATTTCCATTCGATTACTCCTACTCTGACATACTTAAATCTTTCTGCAGATCCATAAACATGCAAAGCCCTTTAGAGGAAAAATACCACATTTGCAAAGACAAGCTGCACTGAGTTACATGCACAAAGAAATTCAGGGGTAGAAAAACCTCCTGAAAACTAAGCACGTGCTTGTTTTATAGCAACCCATTCCAGGATCCATTGGAAAGGAGAAGACCAAGAGCAGCACTCCATCAGTGAAGTCTGCTGGGTGCCTGGTGGCCCTGAGCTGCTGCTGGCACACGAGTGTGGGCACAGAGACCTCAGCACCCCTCCTTGGGAAACCACAGCCCTGTACAAACAGTCTCCAAATCAGGCCATTCTCTCATAGGTTGTTGCAGAAGATCTTACAGCCACTCAGCATTTCAAATTCCAAACCCACTCCAGAGTTTTCACTGCTACAAGATCACAGAACTTAAAACCAAATCAAACATCTCAGTACACAACCAGAAGAAAAAAGACAAACACCTTCCATTCATTCAAACAATTTTTTTCCATCTGCAAAGACCCAGAAGTTTTTGTGACCAAGCTAAGCAACATTTGAACAGCTCCCCTCTCCCCCTGAAGGTCTAAATAACCTCACTTTTTAAACTCAAAGGTAATTTCAGTGTTTATGGTTCCAATTAATTTCCAGAGAGCTGACAGAGTTAATAGCATCTCAGCTGGGCAAAAGGGAAGGAAGCAAATAGAAGCTGAAAGCCAGAGCTGTCTGTGCCACCAGCCCTCCCTGCAGGGGCTGGGGGGGCTCAGAGCCTCCTCCTCCCTCGGGGGTGTTTGGGAGCAGGAGCAGCTCCAGAGCTGCAGCCAGGGGGGTCCCTGTCCCTGTCTCCTGTCCCTGTCCCCTGTCCCTGTCCCTGTCCCTGTCCCAGCACAGCCTTCTGCAGGGACAGCCCCAGCCAGGGAGCTCTGCAGAGCAAACCCTCCAGCACTGCCCTGATCTCCTCCCAGGCATAACAGGAGAGGATTCTCTGCAGAGTCCCCAGGATTGCAGGTGCAGTTATCCAGACTGATTTTAACACTGCTGCACACCTGTCTAAACACTGATAGAGGTTTATTCAGGGCAATGTTTATTCTCCTTCTGGCAGAGATATCCATTTGCACCACATTTAGAACATCAAACAAAACACAGACAACAGAAATAAAGAGACAAATCACCATAGGAAGCACCAAAATCATCCCCACCTACCTCCTGCCCCTGAAACTTCAACAGTAGAGATAGGAAAGTGTATTAAATTAGAGAATTACAGAATGTTTGGGGTTGGGAGGGATGCTGCAGCTCATCCAGGGCCATTCCTGCCATGGCAGGGACACCTCCCACTGTCCCAGGCTGCTCCAAACCCTGCCCAGCCGGGCCTGGGACACTGCCAGGGATCCAGGGGCAGCCACAGCTGCTCTGGGCAATCTAAATTAATTCAAACCAGCAGGCTTTGTTGCTTCAAGAGAGAAAATGGGGGGAAAGTGATATTCAGTTTGGACTTTACAATTTCTCACCTCAAGCACTCTAAAAGATAATTTTCGATTTATTTTTAAAACAGTGATGGATGATGCCAAGGTTCATTTAAGCAAAATCCACTGACACTGGGATCTGTGTTATTGCCCTGCCCCAGCCTCCACCAGCTCCACCATTGTCAAACTCAGTCGTGGTTACATGAAGTGAAACTAATGCATTCAAACATGCTGCCATATTCTGTTAACAGATATGAAGTTTAGTGCATCCCATTCCATCACATCTTCAACTGATTTCCTGGTGTGCAACACAACATGACAAATCAGTGAACAAAGGATAACCAGCCCACAGCTGATGGAGTCAGTCTGCAAACTGAGACTGTTGTACACAGAAGGGAACACTTCCATCTCTGCTGGCAGCTCCAGAGTGCTCCTCTGCCTTCCTGGCCAAGGAATGGCCCCACAGTTTGCATTTCTCATGACTTTCTAAGTATTTATTCTTATAGAAACCCCTAAGGCAAGTAGAATCATTTCCCATGTCCCAGACAGGAGGTTAAGTGCCTGGGAAAACCTAAAGGTACATCCAAAGTCAAACAAAAATCCTTTTTGAACACTTTTCCTTCCAGCCTCTGGCCAAGCCTTTACCCACAGGACAATCCTGTGTCAAGCCTTCCTATTGCAAGAATCACACACTGCAGTAGGGAGGAATTGGCTCTAAACAGTGCTTTGAGAGCAGAAAGGATTCTCCCCAAACTGAAGTGATTCAGACCCTCTGGCAGACCCAGGAGAAGCTCCTACAGCCCCCAGCAAACCCAGCCTCTCCAACAAGGGAGGAGAAAGACCCCACCAACTTCTGGCATTTCCCTCACTCCGTGCCAAACTGGGCTTGGAACTAAGGCAGGGAGAGAGGGAGGAGACAGCTGGGCAAGGCCTTGCCCTGCTGGAAAGCCTCAGAGAACTCCAGGCAAGGCAGTTCCTGCAGCCTGGGGACAGGCTGGGGACATGCTGGGACAGCTCTGAGGGCTGAACCCCAGGCACCAAACCTGGGCACACGGGGACAGGCTGAGTCCCTTGGCCTGAGCAGCTCCAGGAAGGAGAACACCGTGGCTCTCAGAGCCAAAAGGAGCTCTGTACAAGCCCAGTCCCACTGAGCCTTCTCCATCTGGACTGGAGCTTTACCCTCAGCCTACAATCAGCACCTTCACAATTCAATTAGAATCCCAGATAAAGCTGTAAGATAAGGACAGACACTCAAAGGCAGAGCCTCTTCTGTTTGCCTTGTTTCAGCCAACAGGTTGGTCACTGTGGAGCCAGGCTGCTCCAATGGTTTAAATCTTGCAGGCTTTGAAGCTTTTATGCCACACAGAACAATTCAGAGTGGAAGTTGTGGCAGTTTGGAATTATCTGTTGGGGTTTCTCTCACAGATAATTGTACAGGATTCTCTCTTACGGTTCAAGCAATTAACACGACTTCCTTCATCCCTTACCATCACTGACACTGTGGCCTCACCCTCGTGGCCATGGGAAATCAAAAGGATCTCGTTGTCTCCAAATGCCTCCAAAAAACTCCACAGCTCCTGTTCCTTCCATCAGACTTCTCCTGTCTGCTTTGGTTCCAGGCCAAGACAGCAATTAACTGCACACTGCTACTTAAAAGCTTAGGAATAACCAGCCTGAAATTAAACCAAACTACCTAATGTAGCAAGTATAAAAGCAGAATTATAGCTTGGACACAGCTACATCTCCTCCCCCTGCAGAGGAATGGGGGGTTTATTTCCTACAGCTCAAATGGCTTCAAACTCAAGAGGAGTTTGAATGAAAAGAGAGTGGAGGGGATTTTTAATTTGCTTTGTTATTATGGAAGCAGTTAGCAAAGGCAGGCAAACCCCCAGCTCAGAGTTTTCTGTGGAAGGCTCCCAAACCTCCATGGACCCTGCAGTCTAAGGACAGCCCTTTTCTGTGTGGGGTGGCCACAACGAGCCATGAAATGAGGTAACCATATCAGGGAACTCTGTCTGCTGTTTTATTAGCTGTTCTGAGGCAGACATGATGATCTGAGGCTGGGAGATTTATACAGACAGTGTATTTTATTAGATCAACTGCTGGAACCTGGGGGGAAAACAAGCGGGACAAGCTCTCAGACACACAAGCCATGAAGACTGCTGTCCCTGTTCCAGCAGTCAGACCCATAAAACATATTGCCTCTTCCTAAAACCTCCCCTCTGTCATTTCGCTCATTGTCAACAGAAAAAACCGCTTTCAGTGACTAGTGCTTTTTAACAATATTTCTTCATTTCTGAGGAGCAGCTGCAGCTCAGCCACACAGGAGCCCAGTTCACAGCTCTGGAGCACCTCAGCCCCTGAGCAGCACCCACAGTCCCATGTGCCAGCAGGAGGATGCCACAAGGCTGCCCTCAGTCCCCTGACTGCCACAGCTCCGTCTCTGCCCCCACAGACACACGCACACCCCTCCCTGATGGCAGCACATGGCACCCGGGGTCCCCTCTCCCTCAGCTCCTGGAGCTCCGGTTTGTTCCTCCCATCCGAGCCCTGCCAAGGCTCAGCAGGCACAGCAACGACCTGCCCCTGACAGGGAGGTGTATTTTGTGTCCAAGGTTGACTTCAGCAGCCCCTCTGTGACCTTGATGCAGATTTAATCTGTCATTGCACACTCACTCATTTTAGCTCCCTCTTGCCTTTTTGCAGTCTGTCCTAAAAAAGTCAGCCAGATATCTTTCCCTTCACTCACAGCCTATTGAGTGACCTTGGCAATGGTCTAATCTCTCTTGGCAGATTCAAGATAGAGAAAACAAGCACTGGAGACAGACCTGCTGGGCTCTGCTATTGATCAGCCCCTTGAGTGAAAGCTCATTATGAGCAGCAGGAACGTGTCAGGAACAAGTTCTCCTACAGAGCAGCAGCCAGGGAGATGAGAAACTCTCAAATGGAGCAGGGGTGGCTGGGCTTTGCCTTTTGGGGTGGGAAGGAAGTGTGGGAAGGGGGAAAAGGGCAAGGGGACCAAGAAAGAGGAGGCAACACCATGTCCAGTGGGGCTGTGCATCAGGGACTCCCAGTGAAGTAAAATAAGTTTATTCATAAAAAAAAAAATCTATTTCTGTTCAAATTAGCAAGGCTATGCTGTCAAACTTTACAACAAAAAAGGCCAAGCTCTTAAGCAAATATCGAGGTTCAGCAGGTACAGATATCCACAAATCCACCCTGAGAGCAGTGTGCCATCCCGGGCATTCCTGCTGCCCGCAGAGCCGGGAGAGCATCGGCACTGCTGAGCAGCCAAACCAGCTGCCCCTGCTTTCCCCTGGCAGTCAGGGTGAACAAAGCCATGGACACGGGAGTCTGAACAGCGCTGCCTCGCCCCCAGGCTGCTCTGTTCCCGTCTGCAGGGGCTGCTGTGTGCTGAGCCGGCAGCACTGCCTGGCATCACCCGGGCTGCTGGGCACTCCTGCCAGCCCCTCCTCGGCATTCCCTGCGCTCGGGAGGGGCAGAGACAGACCTGCCTGTGTCTGCATTTCACAGGGGGACCCAGAGCAGCACCCCTTACACCAAACCAACCCAAACCTGCCTGGGGACGGGAGGGTGGGCCCCAATCTCACCAAAAAAGAGAAAAAAAATCCCATCAAGATAAAAATTAGCAGAAGGCATGCAAAGAAGAACCATGAAGCAGGGCTCTGGAGAGATGCTGGGGGAGGCAGGAATCATACACAGGGTGTGCCAACCCCCAGGAACCCCCTGAAGGTGCCCAGCCCTGGTTCCTGAGCTGCACCGTGGTGGTTCTGCTCAGCACCCTGGTGGAGGGGACAGCAGAGCTCAGCTGCTGAAGTGGCTGCTGGGCTCGTGGGGAGCAGTGCCACCAACCCCAGGGGCTCGTGGGGAGCAGTGCCACCAACCCCAGGGGCTCGTGGGGAGCAGTGCCACCAACCCACAGACACTCGTGGGGAGCAGTGCCACCAACCCCAGGGGCTCTGGTGTCTGGGGGCACAGAACGCTGCGGTGGCTCAGCACAGTCGATGCGAGGAAGGAATCGATGCTCCCCGCCCCTGGGGTCATCACCATCACAAAGAGCACTCTGCTGCGGGAGGCTCTGGCTGTAGCGACACACCCGGGCTTTGCAGAGCAGTGTAAACTCCTGCAGCCTTTATTGCTCACCGCTGCCTGACAGTTCAGTGCCTGGAGCAACCAGTGCAGCCACTTCTGAGACCACAGACCTTTTACTTCCCCATCAGCAGCCAGCAATCAAACAGGGCCCAGCAAGTGTTTCCAAACACAGCAATTAATGGAGATCAGAGTACCTGCCAGGGCAGCTCATCCCCCGGTCACACTGCTGCAGCCCTTCGCTGGGGACAGTTCCCGGGCTGGCAGTGCTTCCATCCCCCGGTCACACTGCTGCAGCCCTTCACTGGGGACAGTTCCCGGGCTGGCAGTGCTTCCCAGCCTTCCCGAGGAACAAGGAGGCTCAGAGCTACTCTGTGTGCTCGCAGCTTCTGATGGCAGCCCTGGAGGAGGCTGCTCGGGGCACAGGGGGAGCCTCCATCCCTGGGGCACTAACACCTGTGGCTGTGGGGACAGTTTAATGCTGGACATGGTGGTGGGTTGATGGGTGGACCTGGTGATGACCTTAAAGGTCTTTTCCAACCTTAACAACCCTGTGATGCTGCCCTCAGCTTCAGCTGATTTCATTGAGAGATTCTCAGATGCCTCTGTCTCCTCAGGAGCTCCTGCATAAGGACAAAACCAGTGGGGGAAATGATGCAGTGTAGGAGGACTGGAAAAAGCAATTCTGATGTGCCTAAAAGCCTCAAAAGCTTTCCTCTGGAGCAAAGTGTTAATACTTTTCATAAAATATTTATAAAGTGGTACATGATATTTATAAAAGAACATCAGCACATTTTTATAGAGAACTTGGAAGTTCTCAATACTGGATTTAGCAGAAAAAGGGAAGCTCTCTTTTAGAGTACTTTGCATTCTTTTGCATAATTTCCTTGACATGTTGGGTTTTTATTAAACTTTATAGGATGATTTCAGGAAGTTGCCCAGTGGTTATAAAGCTATACCTGATTTGAAAGACCTTTTTCAGAACAGAGAATAGAGGCACATCTCTTCTTATAAAACTCCTAAAAATGGATCTATATTTTTTCCTCATAAATTTCATCAGAAGCATCTACAATTTTATAGAACAGCACAAACCTGTGCGCTGAATCCCAGAATAACCAGTCCAAAATGGAAACACTGGCAGGAAAACCCCGTGGTCCCAAGGGCCAGCATTAATGTCAATTGTTGTCAATAGCTGTGGAAAAGCTGCTGGGAGAAAACTCCACCAGGTGTCCCTGGATCCCTGGAAATGTCCAAGGCCAGGGTGGAATACCCTGGGGTGGTGGAAGTGTCCCTGCCCAGGTGGCTCTGGATGGGCTCTGGAGTCTCTTCCAACCAAAACCATTCCATGATCCTGTGGCAGTTTTGACCCGTGTTGGCACTGTCAGAAGTTATTAATTAAAAACCTCCTTATTCTTGTTGGATTAGCACAGGGAAAGCAGCCCAGAGTCTTTTCTATCCTGAAGCAATAGATCCTGTCTACAAAAGAAAAGCTCTATTTTCTCTTGCAATTGTGGATTTTCTTCTAAATAACAGAAAAGGTCAGCTTTAAAACTAAAGCAATACTTCTGGTGGGTCACTCCTGGTCAGTGAATAAAGCCATATTTCTGCAGCACATTAGTGTTATTGGATTTCTAAATCACATTTCAGTAGCTGACAAAACATACAGACAAAAAAATCCAATATCAGTAACAACGCAAATATCGAATGGATTCAGGTAAAACAAGTCAACACCACAAGAACATTTTATTTAAACAGAGCACATGCACAAGAATCACTCTGGATCCTTATTAACTGTGATCAGGATGAAAACCCAAACGTTAAGTCACTGCCTACAAGAATTTCTGATGGACTTATATGCACAAAATTGTCCTAGGGTCATAAAAAATAGTCTAAAATATTTCCCCAGTGCATCCCACTGACACAAAGCAGAATCAGCAGTAAAGGTGTGCCAGCACAACGTGTTCTCTCCCCCAAAAACCTGTGGAGAGGAAGGTACAGGGATCCTACAAAATCCAATGACTCTTTATTGCAGAGCACAGTTCTCCTCCCACTTACAGTTTTTGTTATTAGCTGATATAAACCTCCCTCTTGCAACAGATGCTTTTGTTCTGTTCTCTTCCCAGGGCACAGAACAAATATTTAATTACCACCCCTATTGCCCACAAATCTTCACCCAAACACAGGAAACACTGAGAAGCTGCTTTAAATGCTGCATGTGGATATTTGATAGCAGCTGTACCCTGCAGAGGCCAGGCTGCGTGGTGTTTTACTGGCAATACCAATCCCTGAGCCTTTCAGGGCAGCAGGAGCCCTGGGATTAATGAGTGTGTGACTGTGTGTGTTCCCACCTGGGCTGCCACAGCACAGCCTCTGCCTCGTTTGAACTCCCTTCTTCCTGGAGCTCTGCAGTGGATCACAGAGAACCCCAGACATTGTGATAATCTGGCCAGCCTCTGCAGAGATGCCACCTTCGTGAATGGGGCCTCCCCCTCAACCATCAGGTTTAATTTAGACCCCTGATCCCACAGAGAATTTGGTTTCTGTTGTTTCTAGAAGGCACTGAACAGCAAACTCTCATTATCATCACTGCAATTCCCAAAGTTCACTGCCAGAGTCCCATACTGCAAAGAACTCCATTTGTTGACTGAAAAACTGCTGTCTGTTGAGCTGCTGAACACGCCTGGCCAGTGGAAGGTAGGGAAAGCTGTTCCAGCAAGGAGATGCAATTAGCACAATGAGGATGATCAAGCTGCCAGGACATTCCATTTGGTGTGACAGGGCTGGTTCACAGGGAGAGAACAAAGTGATCAGGGGAGGAAAAAACAAATCCTCAAACAGATATTGGGAAGAAACTGTTCCCTGTGAGGGTGGGAGCCCTGGCACAGGTGCCCAGAGCAGCTGTGGCTGCCCCTGGATCCCTGGCAGTGCCTAAGGCCAGGCTGGGCACTGGGGCTGGAGCAGCCTGGGACAGTGGGAGGGGTCCCTGCCATGGCAGGGGTGGCACTGGACGGGATTTAGGGTCCCTCCAGCCCAAAGCAGTCTGGGATTCTAAATAAACCAAATAAAAACCAAACCAAACCAAAAAAAAAACAAAACAAACCAAAAAAAAAAAAAAACCCAAAAAAAAACCACAGAGAAAAGCTCCTCACTGAGAAGTGAGCAATGCTTGACCCCTGGCCTCACTTCTGAGGGAACTGCAGCAAGTCAGGAAAGGGGAAGGGCACAGGAGAGCCCCCTGCAGCTGGAACAGCCCCAGAACCTTCCTGGGGTGGGGTTTGCACCACTCAGCCCTGCCAGCCCCGGGAAGGCTGGCACTGGAGCCCCAGGGCACGCGGGCTCCGGGTGCCACTGTGCCACACCTGCAGGCTCCCAAAGAGCTCTGCCTGCAGCAAGGCACAGGTGCTACTCTTAACCTTTCAGAAGTGCAGCTCTCAGAAGAGCTTTGTGCTCCAGGAGTGCGAGGTGATGGAAGCAAAAATCCCTGCTCTCCATCTTTAGAGGGAAATGCACTCCTGTGTGTGAAGGACTGTGGTCACCCCAGGGATGTTCCCGAGTTCCTGGGACTGCTGCCCTGCTCTGGCAGGGCCCTGAGAGCTGCTGAAATGTCAGCAAAGGCTAACAAAGCAGATGTTTGTGGGCAATAACCAGCGTGCCCTCCCAGGCAAAGGCTGATCAGGAGAGGAAAGCCTATGAAAAGCCATTTTTTAAATGCTAATGCAGCCTTCAAAGAGGTGGAGTGGGAAAGGTAATAAAGGTGGTTTGGGGGGTTGAACAAAGAATTACAGTCCACTCAAACCAGATCAATCTACCACATTCATACAGCCAAAGCAGCCTTTGAATCCTGTGTTACTCCAGGATAACAGTGGTTGTAGACAAGACAAAAATGAACAACCAGGTTGGGAACGTGGCCTCTCCAAGTGCCACTGTTTTCTGAAACAGGTCATTCAAAGGTGTTCAGATTTGGACTCAGCAACAACAGCAGAGGGAGGCTCTTTCACCTGAAATTAATACACCAGGCTGCAGTGCATTCCTCACCTGTCCTGGGGAGTTATTTCATGCTCTGGATGACACTTCTAACAATAAGTGCTGCTTTCACATCAGCTTTTCCTGGGCCCTGTGATCTCCAGCACTGGAGACCCTCAAAGCTCCAGGGAATGTGACCCCAAGCAAAGTGGGGTGATCTTAAATTGGCTTTTCCTGCCCACGTGGGGCCCAGCCAGTCTCCTGAGCTGCACTCCAACGTGGGCCACAGCTCCAAAGCCTCACTTACACAAAAGTCCATCTTTTGTTTCAGAAAAAGGTTCTCTGCACACAAAACATTCAACTGGTCATAAATGACTGTGTTGTAGCAAATCTGTCTGGTCACAGTCAGGTGGTGTCAAAGCTGTAGGTGGGAGACAGAAGTACCAGGAGGAGGAATAAAAGCAGCAAGAGACTCCAAGAGCTTCTGGCAGGTGTTTCCAAGCCATCCCCTGTAGGCAGCACCTCTGCACATGCACACACACGTGGCCAAGCAGGGCCAGCAAATTCCTGGAGCCCCACTGCCTGTGAGCTGCTGTTGGCAGAGAAATGATTAAATAGAGGGGAGTGATTATTTCTCTGTCTCACAGCAATACTGGAGGCACTTAATTTGATACAGTCCCAGCTAATAAACAGAAAACAGATGAGATAATTTATCTCTATTTACTAGAAATACCACAGGGAAAAGAAAACCCTGTCAAATCTGTTTGTCTATAATATTGCATGGAAGTCTCTGGTAACTGCTTTGCACACTGATCCTAAGATAGAAGAAAATTCATTCATATTTTGGCTTCTAAAAGCAACACAAAATGCTCCCTTTTCTTTCTGCTTTGTTGCCCTCATTAGACACCATAAAACAGCACCGAAATCCTTCAATATTCTGTGCACAGGGACCCAGGTGCAAGGGGGGTTATTTAGATGAATAATTTCAAGCTTTTCCACCCCAAAACCCAGAGAAGGGGCTGGTTTAGGCACACAACAGCTCTGGAACAAAGGCTTAGCACGCTGACAGGATTAGCTACATCACCCTAATCACACAACACATTTTATAAGCCCCTTCGCACTCGGAGCCTTTAATTCACAGTGATTTCTGAGGGGGAGACTCTTTCCCAGCACTCACCCAGTGACAGCTCTCAAACATGCTGAAAACCAAAGAAATGCCAGCCTTTGAAGTGTCCCCGTGCCTGGAGGTGCCACCCCCAGCGCAGGCAGGGCATTGCTCAGCACACAGAGCAGAACTCACCCCACGGGTGCCTTTTAGGCACATATGGCTCATCCCGGGATTCCAAGAGCCCGAAGGCAGTGAGATCATTGTGCCGGTGCATTATTCACCCTGCTGGATTCCTCCCACTGCCCCACATCCTCTGCTGCCATTGAATGGCAGGCTGGCTCTGGAGCAGAGCGCTGCTCCCACCCTGTCTGCGTGCAGCCAGGAGCTGCAAGCACCAAATCACACCCCCAGCTCCGTGGGAATGAGTGAATAACTGAAAATGAAACCTTTGACTCAGCTTCAGAGAAGAGAGTTTAAAATAGCATGGCGAGGAGAATGAATGTCATCAATGTCTTCCACCCATGCAGGCCTGAGGGGATGATTTACAAGGTCCCTTCCAACACAAAGCAGTCTGTGATCCTAAATAAGCTTTAGAATCACAAAAAATAAATTTTCTCGCTTTGCCCACCAGGGTCGGGAGAAACCCCTTCCCCTCCCTGGGGCACAGCCAAAGGCCTGGGAAAGGTGCCTGCCCCAGCTCCAGCTGGTGCAGCAGCACCTGGGGCTCTCCCTGCAGGGCCCTGATGGTCCCCAGCAGTGTCACACCAGGCCACTTCCATGTGCATCCCCAAACTGCCCAAAAAATCATTCTGGGAAGGATCTGGGGACACAGCTAACATTAGCATTCCTCCAAAAAAAGAAGTTCCCACCATGTACGCCAGACTCATCGAGTGTTGTGGCGTTAGTAAGTGTTACAACATCATCAGTGTAAAACCAGCAAACCGAGGAAGATGGGGCAGGAGTCCCTCATCAGGGCAGCTCCCTTTCCAAGTCTACCACAAACTCCCTTAGTCTTCATTTCGACAATTCAGCCTAACCTTTTGGAAATGTTACTGCTGATAAACTCAGGGCAATAATGGAAGACATTTACCTTTCTCTTTCAAAACTCAGTTTCCATCTTTGGTCACAGTGTGAAGGCACCTTGCAGCACAGCTGAAGCATTTTCTGTCAGGTTTCTCCTGCTGTGAAAGCCACCACCTGAGAAACTGCTCCTTCAGACCCCCATGTGCATGGCACTTGCATTTGATTCATTATGCTTAATAAGGAAATTGATGTAACATCATTAAACAGTGCAATTAACTGTCCAAATGACACAATTACATATGTACCCTAAGTACATGAAGAGCCTGGTAATTGCCTGAACATTAATTTAAATTATTAAAGAAAATTATATTTAAAAATACAGATGTTTAGTATGGGAAAATAATGAGAGGAATCCCAAGGCAAAGAGAGGAGGAAGAGGCTGCACCCTGTGGGCAGGCACCAGCCCAGGCTGCCCGTCAGGCACTGCCAGGGCCAGGGGCCACTGTCATCCCCAGCACCAGAACACCCCACACAGCACAGGCTCCTCCCTGAGAGGGACGGGAAACTGGAGCCCTGCCACAGCAGCAGGAAGTTTATTTTCAGGAAGCAGACTGCACAGATTAAATTTTAAAGCCGTTACTCACTAAATCTTTTAGTATTTCCACGAAGGCACACACCTGCACTATCTCCCCCCGGGACAGCAAATAAACCCCAGCTATTATTTATATAAACCTGGATCACAATTTCTTCCTCTATTGATGGCTGAGACATCCCAAAGAATGGCTGTATTTAAGGCGAAATTATGCTTAAATAAACAGTGTCTATGGGAGAATCCCATTGACTTGGAAATAAAACACCTAAATAAAAGCCTTTGTTACTGTACGTGAACCACAGAGAATCCAGAAAAAAGCAATTCCAATTTTTCATCAGTCCAAAGCCATATGAAATATCACTGCCTCAAACCAGGCTCACCTGTGTTAGGAAAAAATTCAGCTGAATCTCAGCAAAATAAGATTCTGAAATTCCAGAAGTGGCTGGAGCTGGAGCAAGCACCCATTCTTTACCCTGCTGGAGAAGCAGCATTTGGATGATATTTTTCCAAGCAGATACAAAAAGTAAAACCCCTTACTGGTGCTTTAGGAAGAAGTTCTGCCCCCATTAACATTTTTACTCTTTTTTCTCACAGCTTTTGTGGCCATCCTTCAGGTTCTGAAAGCATTCATGACTTGCTGCAGGTGCTTCAGCAGATGAATTTGGGCTCCCAGCACATGGAACGCCACCCAGAGCGTGCAGGGGGCAGAAAAGCTGTGTGACCTTGGAGTTCAGCTCAGAGAGGGTTTGAACTGCACGGGGATCTTTGCCTCAGGCCAATGAACCCCTGACCTGGCTCTCACAGGGGTACCCAGCACTGGGTTCCAAGCAGAGCAACCACGGTACCCCATCCTTCACCTGCTGGGGCCAAACTCCTCCTCCTCCCAGCTTAAAATGCAGTTTTCAGCTGCAGCCCTGCCTGGAGCTCCAGAGCTTCATCTCCTCCAGGCCCCCCAGATCACTACTGCTGAACACTCAATTTTCCTGCAGTAATGGAGGGATTAACAAAATTACGTTTAACACACAACCAAAAAGTTGTGTATAAGGTCCTTCCACAGAAAAAAATAAATTCAGAGATGTTGCTGTAATAAGTGTTATGAAAATATGAAATCTTCAAAATACTTATTGAAATGAATCTTGAATTCATTAATAGTTCTCAAAAAGAAATCCACTTTTTCAAAAAATGGACTGTTACTCATATAAATCAGGTTGCCACTAAGAAAAATAATTTGCTTCTGAAGTGACATTTGTCAACTAAATGAATAAGTACTTTGACATTTATAGAAACAGTGACACTGCTAAAGCTATACAGTACTGCTTAATGTTATTTTCCTTTTATATAAAGAGAGTCACAATTTGAGCATAAAAATTGCTCTTATTAGGCAGAGAATGTCAAGTCTCATTGCTAAATTTACTGTGGTGATCCAGCATGAAAGCAAGCAGTGCCCTTTTGGCTTTCAGCAGCTCTGTTAAAGTGCCCATTCATTTCCCACATTAACTTTACTGCAATGGTATTGCCGGGGCCAGCCCAGGGAATTCTATCCCAGCCAGAAAATCCCAGATTCCCTCCAGCACTGACACAGACTCACAGGGATGCAGTGCCCAAGCAGCCCAGGAATTCCATCCCAGAAAATCCCAGATTCCCTCCAGCACTGACACGGACTCACAGGGATGCAGTGCCCAAGCAGCCCAGAGAGGCCCAGGCAGGTGCTGAGGCAGCCTGGGGCACAGCTGGCAGGTCACCCTGCTGTCCCCAGCACAGGACAGCCCCTCTGCCCCCTGGCCAGGCTGTCTGAGGCACAGGGAGCCGGCTCTGAGCCCTGCTGGCACACCCAGGGCCCTCCTGGGAAGCTGCCCAGGATGTTGTGTGGAGCTGCTGGGGGCTCTGGAGCTGCTCCCTGCCCGGGACAGGCTCAGCAAGCACAGCCTGGAGAACACCCTGGAGAACACCCTGGAGAACACCCTGGGCTCCCACAGCCCCAGGAACCCCGGGCAGGGCAGGGCAGGGCAGGGCTGTCCTGAGGCTGCTGAGCTGGGCAGAAGCAGCTGGGGGACAGCCAGGAGAGATCAGGGGAGGCTGCTCTGAGGCACACCTGGCACTGAGGAAGAATGGATGACAAGTGCCATGATCCACCAAAGAGAATCCAAAAGATAAAACCAGTTTGGATCACCACACTCTCCAGGACAGTGTTCATCAGCAGGTTCCTCCCATCACAGCACAGGTCTCACTTCAGGAGCAGCTCCTCAACACCACACACAAACGTTCCCCTAAATGTTTAAACAGTTCAGAAGCTCACACACAAACCAAGGCCCATTTAGAGACCAAAATCAAAGCAATCCATTTTTCCAGATGCTCTACTGGTTGCTCCAGCTGTAATGGCACACTTATAAGGAGCTGTAATAAAAAAGACAAAATGCTCATGCAGTACAGCAGGAACAGAGCCAAACAGCCATTAATATTGTTCTCCCAAAGAAAAATGCCTCACTGAATAGCCTGAAAGGACACCTGACATGCATCTTTCCCTTCTTTCACAAAATATAACCATACATAAAACTGATATGATTACTTGCTAAATCTAATAAGTTTCTTTTTCTTTGATGGTTGTTTGCTCCTTAATGTGCTTTAAATGCATAATAAAAATATAATGAAAAACATACATTTATTCTATGTGGCAGCTACTGCATATTCCATAAAAAAGTAATCTTATAAAGTTTAACTTTACAGTGTTTCTTAAATCTATTTCTACTTATTCACTATATGCTGAAGGTATCTGTGAAGGAATTTAATACTGAACATAGCCCTTTTCTTCACTGATATTAATGCCAAATTTTCTTTTTACAGTCATTGTCTTGTCCCTTCTGTAAGCCTAGAAAAGGAAAAGCAAATGGATTCAAGGGTTCCAAAGAGTCTCATTAAAATGTAAAGTCCAAATATCCACATAATTTTTTCCCTGATTGCTTTAGGGCTGTTGTGGGATTTTTCCTGTCTGGGCATTTGTCTTCCATAACATTTTAATTTCCTTGAGAAAACTCTGGACTGAGCTTATCTCCTAGCCACTGGTGATATCAGAGCATCTGTTTTGCATTAAGGGAATGCAAATTTGAGCATAGCTGAATTAAAGACCACTTGCTTTTCCAAAGGCATTTGTCAGGAGAAACACCAGCAGGTAATAACTATTGACAGGAAACCCTGTGCAAATCTTTAGGATCAGGCAGTCCAGAGAAACCTCCTGGGACAATCTCCCTTGCTTCCCTTTGCTGCAGAATTTGCTGCCAAAAATCAGACTTGCAGGCAACAATCAATCTATTTTAAAAGTACTCCTGCATTACACGCCCTTGGCTCTCAGGCCCTGCCGTCATTTCGAGCAAAAGCAAACCCAGCTCCAGAAGTGCAGGTGATGTCAGGTCCCAGGAGGTCTCAGGGGACAGTGGCACTGAGGAGCTTCAGGCCCAGCCTGGAGCACACACCCCACTCCTGGGGGCAAGGGGCAGCTGCTCTCCCACCCTGGACACTTCAGCAGCACCTGATCTTAGTTTTAAGCAAGTTATTAATCTTTATAATTCAATCTGTGTGGAATGCCCCCATCTGTGGTGCCAAAATTCTGTGCCCCAATTAATTTGGAGGTGTTCCCATTCCCAAAAGGCAGAAGGACACTGTTTCCCAGGAAGGTTCTGGTCCTTCCACAGACAGAAGGCTCTGCATCCCCACAGTCCCTGGGTGCATCCCCCCCAGTTTCCATGGGCACACCTGCCCAGATCAGCCCTGAGGAGCCAGCAGGGTTTGGCAGAGCTGCTGGGGCAGAGGGGCAGTCCTGCAGCACACACCCCCAGCCCAGCAGGGTGTCCTGGGCTCCCTCGGGTGCTGGCCAGGGCCAGACCAGGGCCAGGCAGAATTCCCAGGCAGGGCTGGAACACGCCAGGGCCCTCTGGCACAGCTCAGCTCTCCAGGGGCACGGGCTGAGCTCCAGCACCCACACAGCAGCTGGCAGCTGGGGAAGAGGCAGCTCTGCTCTCCCTGGAGCTCACCCCGTGGAGTTCAGCTGTGAGACTGCCAGGAAAACTGTGGGGAATGGGAAGCTGTTCCCACTGAGGGATGGGAGGTGCAAAGCAAAGGAAGGAAGATGGGAAAATATTCCCTGCAGATTTCAAACAAAAGCCCAAACCCTCACAACAAGTTTGGCTAACTCTTCATCCACAGGCTCACAGTGTTTTGTAACATTTCAGCTCTGCACCAGTACAGCTAATTGGGGTTTTGGTTGAGGATCCAGTAACAAAACGCTCCAAGAGTGTCCCCAGCCAGAGCTGGGGATGTCAGTCAGACTCCACAGATGCAATGCAGTGGCTGAAGCCTTCAGTGATGTTTATTTGGTGTCAGATCTGGATCCCGGAGGGGGAGGGATGAGCAGCACATCTGGAACAGCAAAAGCTGTGACTTGGGTCTGGACTGCCCAGCCCAGTGGCACTTGCAGCTCCCCCCAGCAGCATGCAGTGCCAGGGGCAGCCAGAATTACCCTTCCCTTTCCCCCAGCACTGCACACACCCCCAACAGCAGCAGCAGCAGCTCCCAGAGCCTGAGGTTTAACCTAAACAAAGCTGATTGACCCAGCCCTCACTGTGTGTGTCAGAGAAGAGGTAACTCCCAGGGACCAGCAAGAGCACAGGAAAGTCACTCCGGAGCTTTGGGACACAGGGGGGACTCCTGCCCCCCAAAGTTCCCATTTTAGGGCCACTACAGCAGCTGCTGACCCCGCTGGAGCTGAAGGGTCAGCAAACACTACCAGGGCCCAGAACATTCCCTCTGAAATGACACCTGGACCCCTCCCAAAGGCCTGCACAGAGCTGCTCTGCAAACGTCTCCCCTGCTGGGCCTGGGGCTCCCATCCCCTCCCTGCACCACGGGGCACCCCAGAGCTGGGTAAAGCACAGCCCCCTGCAGTGCACCAGAGCCCATCACCCTCTGTCACTGTAAAAATGCCACTGAAACACACCCAGGGAGGAGGCTTCACTGCTTGTGGCAGATGCAGAACCAAATACGCTCTAAAATGGTTTGAACTGGGAATAAACTTCCTCTCTCTGGCTGTCAGAGGGGTGCTGCCCCTACAAACAGCACACCTGGTCCTAGGCAGAGCTTCAGGGATCCTCTCTGGAATCACCCTGCATGGAATTAACCTCAGGGCTTGAAGCTTTTTGTGAGCCATGACTTGAATTCACTTTCTTACACCAGTTTGAGCACCTGTTACTGATACTCTTACCATGCTGCTCCTGCCACGTGTTTTTCCTCTGTCTTTACCCTTAAATACAAAACACAAGAGCCATTTGCTCATCCAAGCAATATTGACATGTTGAATTTGCTCAGACAACAAGGATCAATAGCACACAGAACTCGAGAGACCTGCCAGGACACGGAAAAATATAATAAAGATCAAGGTGACAGCAGGTTTTAATTATGTGAGAGGAGAGGAGAAGGTGTGTTCTGCAAGGTCTCTGCAATTTGAGACTATAATCAAAATGTCATCAGCCTGCCTCTCATATTTTCAATCTCTTAGGAAAATGACTAAAATGGTATAACATTTTCAGATTAATTTTGATGCCTCCATCAGAAAGCTGACATTTGGCTAATGTCAGACATCACCTACACTGTCATTTGATTTCTCTCTTCCCCCTCGGGTGTCACTTCACTAATGACCGAGGAGTGGGAATGAAACAGAGAACAGTCTACAGACAGAACCTGGGAAATGAGGCAAGATCTGCTCTGACATTCACATGCTGCTCCTGGAAACATCCACAAATGTGTGTTATTTGCCAAGCCACGTGACACAAGTATTTAAACACCATGTGTAAGCAGTCTCCTCATTTATCAGATTGATAATGAATTTGTTTGCTTCAGTACTCCAAGAATTCACATCAGAACATAAAATATCTGTGAGGAGCACCACGAAGTCTCTCAAACTTCACAGCTACATCGCAGTCTCCTGTAGGAGCAGCTTTTGCCCTCCCTTTCACACAAAACATCGTGTAAATCATGACCTTTCTGTGCTCAGCCTACACACTCCTGGTACAGAATTATCCCCTTTCCTTCCTTTAAATCTCCTGGGAGTTTGAGATCAAATAATGTGCCCAAAAAAAGAAGACATTTTCTGTCGCCTTCCATGAAAAATCTTGTGACACCAACCACACAACAGGACACATGAGGAAAGGCTAACTTAGCAAAAAACCCACAGAAATGAAAGAGTAAGGAATTATTTATGCCCCCTGTAAGGAAACACCGTAAAATATGCAGGTGGCATCATGGAATCAGAGAAACAAAGCTGAAAAGGAGCTCGGGATGGGAGAGGCAGCACTGCCCCAGGTGAGAGCAGCGCAGGGATCTGGGGCAGCCCTGCTCCCCTGGCAGCTGCAGCATCTGGGGGCAGCTCTGCAGCGTCCCTGGGGGCAGCTCTGCAGCACCCCGGGGCAGCTCTGCAGCACCCCGGGGCAGCTCTGCAGCATCCCCAGGCAGCTCTGCAGCACCCCGGGGCAGCTCTGCAGCATCCCGGGGCAGCTCTGCAGCACCCCGGGGCAGCTCTGCAGCCTGGGATCGCACCCCGGAGCCCCAGCAAAGCCCCCAGCGCTGCAGAACCGCGGGGCAGGAGCGGAAGGGGGCAGGGGGGCCCCGGGACACCCCAAACCTTCCACCACCGGCGCCTCTGGGCACACAGCCGGGAATTCCCGCTGGCACCCGGGCACAGCACCCAGGCAGGCAGAGCCTGGAACACGCTCCCCCCCTCAGCCGCCGCAGGGGTCTCTGCCGGGCGGCTCTGCTCTCCAGCAGCTGCAGCGCTGCAGTTTGCTCGGTGGCATCCCCTCCCAGCCCCTGCACCCACCCTTTCCCTGCAGGGACAGCTCCTTCAGCACCCTGTGAACCTGCAGTGTGCTTCCGGGGGGCTGGAACGCTGCAGCAGGGCCCTGGGATATTCCAGACTGCATTTCGAGCAGCAGCCACATCGCCGCTGAAAACAGAGCCCTTCCCAACTGCTCTTCATAAGGATTTTTTAAATTCACCAAGCTTCTTCCCATCAGTAAAGAACATTATTGCACTACAATTTTAAAGCAGGATGTGGCTGCCTTATAACAATATGATCTTAAGTATTTTCCAATTACTTCTCCCTGGGGCCTTTCAAGCACTGGGAATGAGAACTCTGATATCTCTGAATCCTTCCCAATTCTTGATCTTTTCCTGAGGCTCTTCTACAGGTCAGGATAACAGCAGGAAAAAAATTGCTGCTTGCCAAGGTCTTCATTCACATCACACAGCAACTTGCCTTTGTCCTCTCACTTTCTAGGTGGAAACAAAGATTAGACTTCCAAATGATTAATTCCTTCTTGCAGAATTTAACCTGTAGAAAGATTTGCTGGCCTTGTCCCTGTGGGTGTTACAAAAAACCCCAGGTTATCCTTAGCTTCCAAAAACCTTCCAGGGAGGCCCTGCAGTTAATTCTGGAAGCACTGACGCTCTGGCTCCTGCAGGTACGAAGGCTTTGCTCTGCCCCATGAGCCTCTTTGCAAAAGGTGCAGGATCCAGGGAGAAACCACAGCTGGGACAAGCTCTGTGCCATGCCCCACCACGGCCATCCCTTGGGAAAGGTGCAGGATCCAGGGAGAAACCACAGCTGGGACAAGCTCTGTGCCATGCCCCACCACGGCCATCCCTTGGGAAAGGTGCAGGATCCAGGGAGAAACCACAGCTGGGACAAGCTCTGTGCCATGCCCCACCACGGCCATCCTTCAGCCCAGCAGCCTGCTCAGGGTACAGAGCCCTCCACAGCCCCTCATCACCCACCACGGAGCCATAGCTTTAAAAAAAATTAAAAATAATTTTAAAGCCATTTTTCTTGTGAGCCTGAAATTATTTAAAAAAAAAAAAAAATCCTGCTGCAAGAGCTTTGATTTGCTAAAGGATAAGACAGATGACACATAGTTCTTCTGCAAAGAACGATCTGAAGCTGTGTTATCCAAAGGCAAAGGTTATCAAAGCCAAGCGTCGTTACAGCACTGAGAAATCCAAAGATTAGGAACTCCTAATTAGTGCAGAACTCGTGGAAATATTGGTAGGAGAGCAGTAGTTCCACATTTTGCTGGGGAAGAAGCGTTTTCTTTTGGATTCCTGCAGAGTACAGCCCCTGAGGGCAGAGCTGAGTGTGGCTGGGGGCTCTCACAGCATCTCAGTGCTGAGCAAACACCTCATTTTGGGGGCTGGGTCATTTTTCTCCCAGTTCTGAGCCTGCCAGTAAGAGTTAATTGGTGACAACAGTGACAGCAAGTGCTCTAGTGCAGGAAATGTCTTCCAGGGGTTCCAGGAATGATCTGCTTCGTTATTCTGCGTGTGCAGATGGATGGCAGTGCTGGGCAGTGCTGACGGGGAGCAGATTGAGCACAGTGACCTGCAGGTGAGGTGGGATGCCTTCCATCCCCTATTGACTGAAGGCAGAGCAGTTCTGGAGGAAGGATAGCCCTGTTATTGCTTCCCAGGCTCATTTCAAACCCCCGTCCCTCCCTTTGGAAGGGAACAGGCAATGATCACCTGCAGTACGGTGGCAAAGCAATAAATAAATCAATCAATAAATCCTGAGCTGTCTGCAGCAAATGAAGTCATTTCACCATATTTCAGAGCCTGGTAGCTGTGAGCATGTCAGGATGTGCTGCCAACAGCTCTGCTGGTGCTGAGGGCCTGCCCAGCTCCTGGGCTCCAGGGTTTTGTGGGAGATAAACATTGGCATGCAAAAGCCTCTTCTCATCAAACCTGCTCCTGCTCAGGATCTGCCACCAGCTGCAACTGAACGTGGACTGCTTGTTCTGGCTCTGAATTACAAGGTGTAGAAATGCAGACTGAAATAACCAGATAACTTATTAAGACAATTAAAATTTTTAAATAATTTAATAATTAACATTTCTTTTGCTTTCACACTCAGATCTCATTGGAAAAGTCCCACATGGGGAAGAGAACATTCCTGTTGTTTTCACATCTGCACACATGAGGGTAAAATGCCCCCAGAACAGGAGGGCAGGGTGGCTGTGAAGTGTGAGGTGTATTTCTTCATTTCCCTGACACACAAGAATGAAACAAATAAACTGTTGCTGCTGGGAGTGCTCTGGACCATCCAAGCATTCCATAAAGAGACAGGAACAGAGCTGAGCACTACAGGTGACAGGAGAACCTGGATTTCACAGTTCTTACTCCTCATGCTCCTACCAGGTTGTGAAAAACACTGAGGTACTAAAAACAGGCATTTTCTTTGGAATTTCCAGCGGCACTTCCTAAGTTCAAACATATGGGATGTGCTTCTGTAGAGAGCAGGGTTTGTCTGTTAGGACTCCCTACATTTTTGTAGTTCTCTGTAATTCAAAGCACTGGGGAGGGCAGGACGTGGCTGCAGGTGCTGGGGATGTGTGGGGGGCTGCAGGGCACAGGGGACATTAACCCTGCACTGCTGAGTCCAAAGGCACAGGAGAAAAGGAACACAGCCCTGAGCTAAGAGCTAAGATCCTCTTTCTAGTTATGAGAGCATTTTTATTACATAGTTAAGTCTTTTCACAGGAAAAAAAAAAAAGAAAAGTAAAAATCTCAATCTTTTTTTTCTTGAGACAGGGAACCTGCAGTAGATTGAGGAACCAGTGCCCTTCACCTTTCAGGAAGGAGAAAGAAAATTCCCTTAATGACACCCGCCAGGTTTGCTGCATGGGCATCATCAGCAGAAGCAGATTCCTGGTTCTCAGACTGACAGATCTGCTTTTCCTAGCAGAATCCCCAACATTATTGCTCCTGTAATTGCAAGGGAGTGGGGATTTGATTTTTAATATTAAGGTGAAAGAACCTTGTATTTTAAAATCTATATTTACAATTCAATGTTGTAGATGGAGCAACCAGAGAATCTTCTGGGGAAGGGATAGTGGCTCATGAAATGTCTGCATGCAGGAAGCATAAAGGCCATCTCTGCACTCCATCTCCTGGAGACTCATCTCTCCAGAAGAAGCTTCCAGGCTGTTTTCCCTGGCCATGCCTGCACTTCCCAGCCCTCGGGGTCCCAGCTTCTGCTGACAAAGTCATTAACACAGGAATAGCATAACTCCCCTTCAGGAGAGGGGAGTTATGTAACTGAATACCTAGAATTAAACTGGGCTGTGACACCAATGATCAGTGCACTGAGCACAGGCTGGGGCTGAACTGCAGGGAGAGCAGGGCTCCGGGGGTGGGAGAGCTCCCTGCAGCTCGGGGTGAGCCGGGGCTGGAGCCAGAGACAGCCAACGATTGTTACCTCAGCGCTCTTCCATGGATCTTTGGATGCAAATACTGTGTCCAAAGCCCACTGTCATCAGTAAAAGCTTTTCCATGTTCTCCGTGTGCCTTCAAATGAAGCTCCTGGTGCCCAGAGTCACAGCAGCTCGGCATTGCCTCGCTGAGGAGCTCAGTGCCCGGCAGGGTGGGCCGAGGCTGCCCCTCTCACCCCTTCAAGCAGTCTCTTGTTCCAGCACAGCTCGGGTGCCCCAGTAAAGCTGAGCGAGCCCATGCTGGTGGCACTGAGGAGCCCCCCAGCCCCTGGAGAGCTCCAGGCTGAGCCCCAGCCCAGCCCTCAGCCCTGCCTGGCGCTGCCTGCTCTGCGCCTGGCGCTCACAGACGGCCCTGCCGAGGTCTGGAGCTCCAGCAGCTCTGCAGCAGCAGCACCTTCACAGGAGATCCGCAGTGTGCTGATGCTCCAGCTCTCCCAGCAGCAGCAGGGAGCCCAGGTAATGCAAAACCCCAACAAAAGGCGTCCCTGGGCTGTGAGGAGGGTTCTTTGGAGGCAGGGATTAAAATATTCCTGAGTGCAAAGTCCCAAAGTCCTGCAAACAGCAGCAGGTTCTAGCAGAAATGGATGTGCTGCAGACTCCCAGGCCCAGGAGAGTTTATGATCCACAAGGTCAAACAGAGCTGGTACATTTTAAGCAGAGAGGGAGATAGAACGCGGAGACAGGCTCAAGCTTTATTTGAATTCAAACACAGAAGGAACCAACAGCTACTGAATTTCAACAGGATTGAAGTGAGTGCAGCCTTTAGAGTCCTTTGAAAGCCTTGGGAGTGACTATCCCCCAAAGTGCACTCGCACACCAGTAACTTGCTCCAGTAAATACCTTTAAATCAGCCCTGCTCAGCAGAACACTTCAGAGCACAGCCAAGTGTGCAGCTACACACTGCTGTAATTAGAAGCAGCACAACATTATCACACAGACATTTCCTTTAAGCCTTCCAAGATGTTTCTTCTCTGTGTTCCTCACAGTTGTACCAGCTCAGGGCATAGGTGCTCTTTTAAGACCCTCATAGCAGGCAAATGAGGACAAGTGTAAGAGGAAAAAAAGGATTAAAAATTACAAAACAAACCCAAATATTTCTCATGCGTCTCTTCCCCTCAAATTTGAAAGCTCAGTTAATGCTTGGGAAGAAAGGGAATTTTTGGGAAGCAGCTCTCTGGCCCTGTGCCCTCCCTGAGCTGTGCCCCATCCCTTTTGCCAGCAGATCCTTGCCCCTGCTGGGAGCACTGGATCCAGCCTGAGAGCAGACATCACCACAGCCTTTAGGAGACCCCTGGGATTTTGGCAGATCTAAGCAAAGTTCAATCCTTTAGGTGATACCAACAGGAACTGGGCTAAGATATATTCTGCTGCTGCTGTGGTCCTCCCTCTGAGTTCAGGCTTTGATTCTCCAGCTGCTGCTGGTGTGGTTTGCAGGAACAAGAGTGGAAACACCTCCCTGGAGAGGCCCCTGGCAAAAGCCCCTGAAGCAGAACGAGGCGTCTCAGCACTGACAACACAGAGGCAGAGAGTGTGCTGTTCTCCAGGGCAGGGCTGGGGAGAGTCTCAGGCTGAGAGATGTGAGAGGACACGAGGAAGATGACTTTTATATTGGCTCAAAGGCAGCAGCAGCAGAGCACGGGCAGCTCCTGCCCCCAGCAGGGCCGTGCATGGCCTCGGGCACATTAAAACCAGCCAGGGAGGGAAAACGGCCAGGAGAGCCAAATTCATTCTGTTTGCTGTCTGTAGGGATACAGCATCACTGCTTGAGGAGCCAACAGCAATCTGAGCAATTCTGGAGCTGATGGGGATGGTGTCACTGAAAGCCATCTGCTGTCAGCCCCAGCTGGCCCTGCTGTCCATCCACAGGATGGAAAATGCCTCTGGAAGCAGAAGGGTCACTGGTGTCCGTGGGACACTGCTGGAGCAGCCAGGTGCTGCTGCATTTGGAGCTTGTTTCTCATAGCTGTGACTCGTTCAGGCGGGGTGGGGGGGTTTTGCACCTTAACTGTGCCTTCTGTGAGCCACCAGCAGTAAAAATAAACAGAAACTTTGCCGGTCTTTTCTTCATTATTTTCATTTTCTGCCTGTTCTTCTTACATAATTCCTATTCTGCCCTGCTCCTCACAATCAAGGTTCCTTTCTTCCCCTTCCCATCCCTTCCTAGGCAACTCTGTCCCTCTTATCCTCCTTTTCCTTTCATACACACTGTGGCTGGCAGCACAGAGCAACGTGCAAGTTCCCCTCAAAGGCTTGAGGGAGTTTTGTGCTTCTGACACAACTTTGTGTTCTTCTGCCTTTGTGTTATCCAGAAAAGCTGTTTGCATCCCTGGCCTGGGGGGTTCAGCTTGCAGCTTCCAAGAAAGCACCCAAGTGTTGTCAAACGCCTGAGCTTTGAGCTCCTCACACCGGTGGGGACAAAGCAATTTCTCTCAACATTTCTGTTTCTGGGGCTCTGTGAACAGCCTCTCCCCGCGGCCTGCAGCGCTGAGTTCCCGAGCCCAGCGGTGCCCGGGCTCCTCCACCTGGGCTGAGGGTTTGTTCACAAACGCTGCATTCACCCTGGGCTTCACCATCAGCCCCGCAGCTTCACAGGGTTTAGAAATGCCTGTCCGTCACACCGAGGCACTCCTCAGAGGCGTAGCAGCGGGCAAATCTTCTAAAATATCCTTTACAGCATCCTCGGCCCCACCGGAGACCGACAGTGTTCCAGGGATCCGATCATTTTCCTGCCTCTGAGGATCCCTCGGGATGGGGATTCTGCCTGTGCGGGCGGGCGGTGGCGCTGGGAGGCGGCTGCGGCCGGAGGTTTTGTCACCGAAAGTTTTGTCACAGTGCCACCCGGCGGGGTCTGCCAGCCCGCTGTGACGGGGACAGCGCCGGGCACCGGCACCGGGAGGCACCGGGAACGCCGGGAATTCCATCCCTGCACCGGGAATTCCATCCCTGCACCGGGAGCGGCTCCCGAGCACCGGGAATTCCATCCTTGCACCCAGAATTCCGTCCCTGCACCGGGAATTCCATCCCTGCACCGGGAATTCCATTCCCGTAGCCCCACAAGGAGGTGAAGCACCTCAGCCTTCAGGCTGTAAATCAAGCCCTCATTGTGGTTAAGACTGTGGAGGGCAGAGTTTATGCAGAGATTAGTTTAGGTTTAATTCTCTGGGAGTTTTCTCATTATTTTACAAAGGACTCAGGTCATTGCTCCAGGGTTTCCTCCATGAAACATCCGTGATCACAGCCGGATAATGAATAAAGAATTAGCTTAGATAGTGCCTAAGAGGAAACATTGAAATGCGAGCAGGGAATAGGAACCAACAGAGTCTGTCCTCAAGGTCCTGTTATTAGCATTTAACATCTCGTGAGAATAAGTAAATACAAAATGTGACATAAACAAGTCCTGCCTGTGGGGGGCTGCAGCCTGACAAGGAGAGCAAGAGCAAATGAAAGAGCCAAAATCCCTGTTCAGGTGTGCTGGGCCTTGGCCAAGAGGCATTCCAGAGCCTGGAGGAGGCAGAGAGCATCCAGGGACCTCTTGGTCCACGACAGCAATTCCCAAATCCCAAATCCTGCCTGTGGTGTGAGGACAGAGCCCGAGCCAAGCACCAACAGGCAGGAACAGACTCTCAGCTCCCTCCTCGTCCCCTGGTGTGTCTCACAGTGCTCAGAACCTGCTCAGGGAGACATGGCTCTTGTCCAGAGTTAATTATTAATGGATAAATTCACAGAGTTTTAATAAAAGATCGGATTAATTCTCTCCAGGTGTTCCAAACACAGATACCATCTCCCCAGGAGTCTGTCTGGCTCTTTATCACCTCTGTGGTGTCTGTAGTTATAAATCTGAACAATCCATCCCCCTTCACTCCTGCCTTCCTCCTCCTGCCTGGACATCAGTGTTCTCAGGCAGTCAGAGCCTGGGGACAGCCCTGCTTGGCTCCATCCCAGTTTTTACACTTGTACACTTCTCTAAGGAAATGGGATGCTCTAGGCTGCAGCATCAGATTCGTGTGCCCTGGAAGAGCAGGAATTCACACCAGGAAAACCTGCACTGCTGGTGTAGATGAGAGCATCACATCCCTGGGAAGGGGCTGGGATGGACCAGGGCCCGTGGCCTCCTCAGCCAAGGACCTTGGAGAGCTGCAGAGGGCTCTGCCAGGGACATGGAGTGACAGGACGTGCTGGAGAGTGGCATGGGCTCTTCCTGTGCTGTGCAGGCAGGGAATTCTCTTCACCAGGGTATTGTTGGCCACTTCTCTTCCCAACCTGCAGAATCCTGTATCCAGGATACACAAATTAATACTACTGATAAAAATAAAGTGACACAAAGATGCAAACAATCGTGTTATTAATTTGCAGTGAAAGGGCAAAAAAACCACAAGTGCCAGAATGGCTGATGCCACATTACCTTTCCCTGTGGCAAAAAAACAAAAAAAAAGGAAATGTGTTTGCTGTTCAAAGAAACAGGTAAAAGTTTCCAGTGTCAGTATCACCCTCCCTTCATCCCATCCTTCCTTCCTTCCTTCCCTTAAATGTTTCAAGCTCTAAATTTGTTCAGCAACTAGGAGAATATTTGCAAGGCCCATTTAATATTTACAGATGTTAAGTGGCTGGAGAGCAACTTCCTTTTGCATTTCCCAGCAGAGCCTGGTGCTCCATCTCTGCACACGCCTGTCACTGCCAGTTACATCGGCAGGAGGTGGAGGGGGCATGGCCTGGGAGGCGGCTGCATCTCCACATGGACAGCTCTTCCCCTCACATCACAGTGAAATGATGCTGAAGCAGAACATTTCCCTTCCCATGGACAGGTTTCAGGTGTACTTTGGATGGAAAGTAGCTTTTCCTTCCCAAATAATTTATGTTTCACTGCCAAATCCAAAATTAACTTTTAATTCCAGAGACAAGATTTTTTTTAATAACTCCATGTTCTTGATCAGGGATTATCGATTCTGATTTTGAACCAAAAAAAGTGAAGGTTCAATACAGAATCAGAGCTGCTCATTAACTCAGTGTTTAACAAAGAGAGGGCAACATCTCTGACAGAACAGCTTAACACATCAATGCAGGCAAGCTTTAATGAGAAATTGGAGATAAAGTTTCAAAGCATTTAATAGTGAGTCTGCTAAGAGATAATGTGTAGCCAAGAATGTTCTTGGGAAACAGAGGGAGGAGGAGGCTCCACTGGCTGCAGCTGAGATGGATTTGTCCAGAGGGATCTCTGCAGGCTGGGCAGGAGCTGCCAATGCCCAGAGCTGGAGCAGGTGCCTCGTGCTGGACACAGCAGTGGGAGACAGGGAAACCCTCACAGAGAGCCAGAAATGGATCCCCAAAATCTTCGGTGGTTTTCACATTTGCTCAGGGGTATTTTATGCCCAGTGCTCATGAATATTTAGCAATTTACTTGGACATTCTTTTGTAAATCAATTTTAAGCAAGTGGGGAATATTTTCATAAACCCTATTTCAGATTGCAGATGTGAGTGCTCGTGCTGGAAGCCTCATTAGAAGCATTACCAGTAATACGCCATTAATGTGTCCAACAAAAAGAAATTAATTCTGAAGATGAACTACAAATGAACTTCAGATCAAGAATTGTCTGCCAAAATTACTTTGTGATGAACTGAATAGCGAATACTGGCAATTTGTGACAAGAAAATGAGGCAGGAGGTGTTGAATGAACTCCCCGTGGGTTTGCTGTAGTGGTGGTCCAGGAATTGCTGGGCTGATCCTGGAGCTGAGCTCTGCCACAGGAATAAACTCCCTGCCTTCACATCCTCACCTGGCATTTTCACTGATCACAGACCCAGAGAAGGGTTGAAGCCCCCCCAGTGCCACCCCTGCCCTGGCAGGAACACCTCCCACTGTCCCAGGCTGCTCCAGCCCCTGTGCCCAGCCCGGCCTGGGGCACTGCCAGGGATCCAGGGGCAGCCACAGCTGCTCTGGGCACCTGTGCCAGGGCTGCCCACCCTCCAGGGAACAATTCCTGCCCAACATCTAACGATGGTTTCTTTTTCAAGATGGTAAGAAATGGACAGAGATAGATGGAGGAAAAGGCAACATCAGATTAAGAAGGGCCAGCAGTGGGGAGGTTTGTGTGGGAGGAAGGAGGGCTCCTCTTCCTCGGGGCTGGGCTGTCAGCACAGGAATGGGGCTGCCCGTGGGAGGTGCAGGAGCACAGGAAAGCTTAGAACAGGTATGAAACATCTACAGGGAGCTGGGGAAGGGGCTCAGCCTGGAGAAAAGGAGGCTCAGGGGGAATTTCTGGCTCTGCACAACTCCCTGCCAGGCGGGGACAGCCAGGGTGGGGCTCTGCTCCCAGGGAACAGGGACAGGAGCAGAGGGAACGGCCCCAGGCTGGGCAGGGCAGGCTCAGGGTGAACACCAGCAGGAATTTCCCCATGGAAAGGGGGCTCAGACCTTGGAACTGCCCAGGGAGGTTTGGAGTACCCATCCCTGGAGTGCCCAAGGAATTCCTGGAGGTGGCACTCAGTGCTCTGGGTTGGGGACACGGTGGGGTTCAGGCACAGCTGGGACTCGCTGATCCTGGGGCTTTTCCTCAGTGACCGTGAGCCTGAGGAGGAAATGTCATTTCCCAGGATGGGTTCGGGGCTGCTCCTGCATTTCCCGCGGGGCTCCGCAGGTGGCGAGTGCCGCCTTCCCCAGGGCAGCCCCGGGACTGCCCGCTGCTCTGAGCCGGGGCTGCGCCGCGGGGCTGGCTCGGTGTGGCTGTGCCGGACAGGACATCCCCAGCCTGTCCCCGCGGGGCTGGCTCGGTGTGGCTGTGCCCTTCAGGACATCCCCAGCCTGTCCCCGCGGGGCTGGCTCGGTGTGGCTGTGCCCTTCAGGACATCCCCAGCCTGTCCCCGCGGGGCTGGCTCGGTGTGGCTGTGCCCTTCAGGACATCCCCAGCCTGTCCCCGCGGGGCTGGCTCGGTGTGGCTGCGCTGGCTGCGCTCCTTGTGCCGGACAGGACATCCCCACCCGCCTCTCCCTCAGAGCAGCACTTCTGTGTCACCCGCTGTCACCCGGTGTCCCCCGGTGTCACCCACAGCTCTGCAGACCGCGAGCACCGCCATGGATTTCAGGAAGATGCAATTTCCCACCTCTGATTTCTCCGGATTTCCAGAAGCATCTGCTCCGGAGCCTGCTCCGGATTCCAGCAGGACTGCTGAAATCCCGAACCAAACGCAGTGAGAGGCTCCCAACAGCCCCGAGCCCAAGCCCCAGAAGGCAGGAGCACAGTTTGGACCAAGCCTGCACTTTCCTGACCATCTCAGCAGAATTGTCCCAGGATGAGTGAACCCAGACCACGGCTGGAGTCACAGATTCACAGCTGATGGCTCCCAGTGATGGAGCAGGGCTGGGAGAGGGAGATGTGTAGCTGTTCTGGGAATTTCTCTGCATCAACAGGAATGAACTGTCTGGGGTTTTGATGAACAATATCTCCTTGTACTGTCTCCTTTCATATGGCATCACACAGACATATCTGTGACCTTCACAGATGTCACATCAATAAAGGAAAAGGTTCAGTTTAAAAAATGGACATAGCAGATCCAGACCTGGAGTAAATCCATGCGGCTGCAGCAGAGTCAGCAGAGAGAGGCTGATTTACAGACACTGCTCCACCATTACAAATAGTTTAAGTGAATTGTTACTGCTGTGCCAGGTCAGGGATGTGGTGATTAGACAAGAAAAGGCCTGTGATTCATTGGGATATGTGAGCTTTCCCAGCATGTGGAAGTGCAGTGCCTGGAAATGAGCAGGAGAACTAAAGAACATTTTAATGTGTTTTAAAAGTGACACATGAAGATGTGCATTTAATCCTGTCCAGTTAAAGGCACTCAAAGATCACCACAGTAGCAAACTGATTCCTGCCCTGTTCCATACCCCCTGAAATGCTGTAATACATAAAAATTCACCTTTCTGTATTTAAATTGAGAGTCACTGGCCTTGTGCAGGGCTCAGCATCACACTGCAGCCTGGGGCTGGACACTGACACCAGCAATTAGGCACCAGGGGAATATGACATGGTCAAGAGGGATTTTTTCCATCTTTCTGGTTTTCCTAAAAGAGAATTTCAGCCTGGGTTTTCCTGACTGCAAATATAACCTGGGATCTATGAACAAACAAGCCTTAGCTCGCGTGTGACCTTTTCATGTGGTTCTGAGGGCAGCCTGCTTGGCTTTCCTTCACTGAATCACAGAATCATTTTGGGGGGGAAAGACCTCTAAGATCACTGAGTCCAACCATTAAACCTTTCTTTCACAGAACCACAGAATCCTGGGATGGTTTGGGCTGGAAAGGACCTTAAAGACCACCCAGTTCAATCCCCTGCTGTGGGCAGAGACACCTTCTACTAGACCAGTTGTTCTCTGAGGGATTCAATTTTGGGAGCTGTTGCTGTTCTCTTCAGCCTATAAAATACTTAAAAGATAATAATTTAATAAGCAGTATAAGATTATGGGCCATCTTCGTGTTTCTTATCTCTGAGTTTACTTAGCACTAAGATAACGATAATAAATCCATTCATTATGCCTGAGATGTTTATTGGCTCTAATTGCTGACAGGAGGAAAGGGGAATGAGCAGCACCAGGGTGAGCCCAGCACATTTTGCACCCCTGAGAACTCGGGGCGCATTTCCTGAACACAGCAAGGACTCCTCACATGGATTTGGGATAGAACAGATGCTGATGGCATGAAAATATCAGGAAATATTTATGGCCTGGGGCTTCCCTTCTCCCTGAGCTGTGCTGGGGTTCACCAGTGACCCTGCAGACCTCCCCCACCCATCACAGGTGTGTATTTACTGTCCCACCATGGGAGGGGCACAAGGAAGGAAATGTCCATGGCAAAATGACCCCCAGTGCCTGACCCTGAAGGGCAGCTGGGCCACATCCCATGGCATGCAGGAGCTCACTTCTATTCTATTAAATCCCCAGCAGAAGTGGTAAAATATCAGATGTAATAATGCAATTGCTCTGAAACAGAGAGGGAAGCTTTATAAAATGCATTTACTGTTGCTGCTCTGTGTGTTACTCACAGGGGACCCAGAAGCAGCAGCCAGTGAAGCTGTGGAGCATCAGCAGAGCCCACACTGAGCACAGAGCCTGGGTTTGCCTTCCCCTGCTCCCTTCAGCCAGGAATGGGAATGCTGCTGCCTGGTGGGTGAAAGGAATCCCCCACAGGTGACCTGGCTGTGCTCCCCTGCCTGCTGTCAGCCTTGGAGGCTTCTTTTTGCTCTTTTTTTTTTTTTTTTTAATGAAGTTGTTTTCCTTACCTCCATCCAGAGTTCTAAACCTTACACATCTCCACATCCAAGTTTTAATTAAGATCAGCAGAGGACTTTGAAACTCTCAGATAAAAGCAGGCTATAAATGCAACAAATTCTATTTCCGAGAGGCGTCAGGCGAGATAAGAAAAGTTCCAATCCCCATATTTGCATTTTAAGGAAATTTGAAGAATCTGGGACCTAAGTATATTCTTGGATATTTTTAGACCTGGACATTTCAGTTTTATTATTCAGGTCAAAACAACTCTCTACGCCCTTCACCTCAGAGGCATTTGGTCTCTGCTTTTGGGCTCCAGCTTTCCGACCCGTTCTATAATTGTGGCAGCTATTTGGGTGGGGGTAGGTGTGAATCCACGTGCACACATGTTTTTAGGTCTAGTGTGGCTTTAAAAATAAAGTTTCCGATGCTGCAAACACTTCCACATACCCCGAACCAGACGTAATTAATGCCATGGAGATTACTGAAGGAAAATAAAATCCATTCCTGGGGACGATGGGACCATTCACTTACATCACCCAAGCAAGATTAACTAGAGATGTTTGTCATGTAAATGCTTAGCTGAGAAACTCCCAAGGAAGTAAACTCAGAACAAAAGTTGCTCTTTTTTCCAGCGTCCATTTTGTTTTCAGTGCAGGATTGTTTATGGGATTTTTAGAGCCATTCTGGAATTCTCTGAGGCAGGGGGTGAAGTCAATGGAATGAAATAAACTCGGGTCCTGCGGTTCTTGTGTCAAAACTATTTTGGGGTGAAACTCTGAAAATGAGGGAAGGCCAAGGATCCACACGTGCCAAGGTCCTTGGAGGGGGTGCCAGAGCTTTGAGCGCTCGGTGTCTGAACAGGAACATTAACACTGCTGTGATTTATCTGCTGCAGAGTGAGCTGCTCACTGCCTTGCAGAATGCATCTGGACCAGCCTAATGAGCACATTCTTCACCATTAGAGAGGCTGTGGAGGGCTTCAAATATTTTAGACATGATTCACAGAGCCAAAAGGTCTTGTTTACTGATATGCTATTTATACCTAGCTCAATTAAACCTCTTTGGAAAGAAAAAAATTCAAGGATGCCAACACTGGCAACGTTGTTGGAAGTGAGTATCTCCTCATTAAAAAGGTTAGAAAAACAGCATTAATAATTTTGATAGACTCTGTTTATGCCTCAGTCTTTGTCCAAGTGCACCCAGCGTCCTGCACGGTGTGGCTCTGGCAGCAGGAGGGGCCAGGCAGGGTTTGGCCGTTCCTGGTGGCTGCTGCTGCCAGGTGCCACATCCTTGGGGATGAGCTTTGTCACCAGCCCAGCCCTCACCCTCCCCCAGCAGAGCTGAGCTGCCACAGCAGCCCAGGGCCAGCGCAGGGCCCGGGCAGGGCCAGGGCCACAGCTGCTGTCACACCAAGCCGCTTCCATGCCTGCAGTGCCCGAGCCGGGCTGCAGGAGCTGCGAGCACCCTGCTGCAGTGGAAGGTGTCCCTGCCCTGGCAGGGCATGGAACCAGCTGGGCTCTGCACAAACCATTCCAGTGTCCTGTGGCTCCATGGAATGCCCCTGCTGCTCCAGCTCCTTGGTGACCCCTGGCAGGAGAGGAGCTGTGAGCTCTCAGAGCCTGCAGGGATGGGGCTGAGGGCGGGCTGGCTGAGGCACCAGGCACAGCAGGGCCTGAGGGATGGCACAGGGGGACAGGAGCGGGCACAGCCCCACTGCAGGGCTCCTGCAGGCCTGGCTTCACTGCCAGGAGAGAGGGAAGTTGCCAGGAGCTCCCGTTCTTGGAGAGAAGGGGATGCCTGTCCAAAGGAGAAAGCCAAAGGATGCCATCAGAGTCTGTTCCGTGGGAATGCAGGGCTTTCAAAGGTCACGGTTGAAATGTGCACGGACGTGCACTGGTGCAGATAAAGTTCAGTGTCTGCCGAGTGCTCCTGCCTGAAGCCCCCACAGCAGGGTCAAACTCCTCACCTTGGCACTCCCACACAAGGGTGGGACTCTTGCTGGGACAGAGTAGCCCTGTCCCATGTCACCAACCTCATCCAAGCCTTGACCAAGAGCAAGAAGCCTGGGAGATAAGGAGGAGTTCCTGTGCAGGGAGCACTGGGAATGCTGCCATGAAATATTGAGACGTAAATCAGTGGTGGAAAGGAAGCACAACAGCTTTTATATAACACTTCAGAGCGATGTACTCATTAAATAACAAAGGTTTTTTTTCCCTTAATACACTATTAACAAATTCCAAACCATCATATCTTTAAAAAATTGTCCTCCAGTCAAGTGGAAAGTGAACTAATGTGGGCCCAGAAAGAGGTTGGGAGTACAACAAATTACAAATGCTTTCTACTTTATCAGCATTACAGAGTACTATTAATTTTAAAAATAGCTTCTAAAAACATACATGGCATACCATAATGGAGATGGCTGGGTTTCAATACATCATCCTGATGACTCTTTCCACAGCAATGAGTTATGCAGACACTGCTTTGCAAATATGGTATGTGCAGGCTGCGGGGAACGTTCAAAAGGCAGTTTTGTGTTGGAGTCAGGACGGGGCTGGGCTGGGATTCCCGACAGGAGCACCCACGGATGAGCTCTGTGTGATGGGACATTCCAGGCACTGTCCCTGCAGAACATCCATCATCCCATCCACAGCTGGAGTGGGCTCTCACACACATTCTGAATGGTTAAAAATAAAGATGTCGTGGCAGTGCTCTGTGACTGAGAGCTCCTCTGAAGGGCTCTGTGTGTCCTGGGTTTGGTGCTAACTGGCACCAGCGTCCTCCGAAGGGCGCTGCCTCTCTGAACGGTGAGGGAGGCAGTTTCCATAGCAAGGGCTGTTTTTATTGACTGCTGGGAGGAAAGAGACGCATAAAACCCTAAGTGGGGCCAGAAACGAGTTAGAAAAATCCCTGGGTAGCTCTAACTTACACTGGAGTTTGTTTGCTCGCCTGTTTTTCTTGTCCCTCAGGCCGCACAGCTCGTTACTCCTCATAATGCAGCAATTACAAACATGAGGGAGGTCAGTGACCCGTTCCCAGCCCCAAGGGCTTGGAGGAAGCTCTGCCTTCCCTCTGTGGGAAAGGCACCCCAGTCCCAGCCCCAGCCCCGGGGTCCCCAGACTTCCACTGGGAACTGGCTGCAGCTCCCTGAGGGTGTGACCCCACAGGAGCCCTGCCCGTGGCTGGGGACAGTGCCATCCCTGCAGGTGCCATCCCTGCAGCTCCCTGAGGGTGTGACCCCACAGGAGCCCTGCCCGTGGCTGGGGACAGTGCCATCCCTGCAGGTGCCATCCCTGCAGCTCCCTGAGGGTGTGACCCCACAGGAGCCCTGCCCGTGGCTGGGGACAGTGCCATCCCTGCAGGTGCCATCCCTGCAGCTCCCTGAGGGTGTGACCCCACAGGAGCCCTGCCCGTGGCTGGGGACAGTGCCATCCCTGCAGGTGCCATCCCTGGAGCTCCTCAGCCCTTCTCCCAGCAGGAACCTTTCAGCTGATTTGCCAATTCCAGCTGAACTGCCCGAGGTCCCTCAGTCCCCAGAGCCCCCTGCTGTGGGCAGGACTGACACCAGGAGCCAGAGTTTGTATTTATTGGGAATGCACACCTGGCTTTCTGTCTCATGGCCCTTTCAGGTGCTCAACAGCACCAATTCCTGTCCCAGAGTCCCTTCAGCTGGGACATTCCCAAATTTTCTTCTCCAGTATTTACAGAACAATATTGTTACTTCCCTGGCAGGTAAGAATATTCCTTACAGAGCACGTGTTGGCTGCTTCAGTGGGTTCCCTGGTCCCATTTTCTTTTCTTTAGTAACTTAGGACTATCCTTAACTTAATCACCATTCACTGGTTCTCTAATTCAACCCAAAAGACCAGAATTCATTGAAAGGCAGAAGATTTGTTCTCTAAAAGAATTAGAATAATGGTTAAAAGCTGTAGTGGCAAGGTTGGCAAAGTCACTTATTTTACTACTTTATCACCTCTAAAAAATAGATGTTCCTGCCTAGAAATGGCAAACTCCACTGCCCCGTGTCCTGGGCTGTCAAACATCCTTCCTTTGGGCACTCCCTCCTCCCCTGCTCCCAGCCATTCTCCCGGGCTGATGAGCCCCTTGCCCGTGGGGAATCCGTGTGCACTGTGCCCACCTCCAGTGACAGGACCTGGCTCTCATTGCCCTGTCTCAGATGCAAACCCACCCACGGCCCTTACATAACACTGCTTCCTCTCTTGTGATGTGATTGTAGAGATAAATAATTCTGCTGGAGCAGTGCTCTGTGAAATCTTTACAATGACAGGTACAAGGAAATTCCTTTGCCCAGATTTACCTCCACATGCTGCTCTGGAGCTCAGAGCTGTAAATCTGCTTCATCTGTGGCCAAGAGCCACATTCCCAACCCAGGCAGTGAATGTGTGTGTGAGGCTGTGATGGATGGACACACACCGTGGGCACAGCCAGCCAGTGCCAGCCTCTCCCTTTCCTTTCCTTTCCTTTCCTTTCCTTTCCTTTCCTTTCCTTTCCTTTCCTTTCCTTTCCTTTCCTTTCCTTTCCT
>VZUI01038672.1:0-50738 GCA_013401135.1 Cettia cetti | reverse complement strand
AAGAAAGAAAGAAAGAAAGAAAGAAAGAAAGAAAGAAAGAAAGAAAGAAAGAAAGAAAGAAAGAAAGAAAGAAAGAAAGATCCACAACACATACACAAAAAACATAGGAGGACAAATGACACTCACAAAAACTAATGAGAGGAGCAAATTTGTCTAAGGGACAGAACCATGAAACTCCAATAAGTACTGCATACATAGGTCATTCCAGAGCAGCACTGGCCAGCCTGCCTTTTATTGATGATTTCTACCTGCTTTGCAGAAGGACAGAGAGGCCAGCTGAACAGCACTGAGCCCTTCATACTTATTAGGCAGATGAAGCCCCCTCACGTGCATCAAAATGCACACACCACGCACAGAAACTTCCTCTCCTACAGAAAATGGTTTTAGCAAAATGAAAGCATGTAAAGAAAATATTTTGTCTGAAATTGTCTATATTCTTCCTCAAAATGCAAATGAAATATTTTCAGTGGGATAAGAAAAAAAATAAACAGATCACGTTTAAATAAGTGGGGGGAGGTTGGGTTTTGTTTTTCTTTTTCTTCTTTTTTTTGCAAAGAGAAAAACAAAGAAGACCTTTTGGTGGGAAAAATCAATCCCTTCACTGATGTGCTGGCTGTCTCCCTGCCTGCACAGGCTGATGCTCCTTTGTTCCTAGCTCTGTTCCCCAGCCTTCCAGCTGAGCTGGTGCCCCAGAGGATGCCTCCTGGCTCCCTCCCACCAAGCACAGCCCAGAAAGGCAGCTCCCTGCCCACCCTTCTAACCCCTGTTGTGACTATCATCTAATTTCCCTCTTCCCACAGGACACAAGGCTAGCAGAAGCAGGACTTTACAAAAACTCATATTCCCTTTTCTTCCCTTCTTTAAAAATATCAAAGAGAGTGTTTTGCTATTAATTGTTATTCATTCAAGGCTTTTTTTTCTCTATCTTAGAGCCAATCAACAACACAGTACAAGAGCATGGTCAGGGTGACAGGCAAGAAATGAGACTTCCTCACCAAATGATTTGCAGTGGCAAGCTTTGATTTGGATAAAAGCTTGAGGCTTGTAAAGGAAGGAAGCTATTTCACATAAGCAGAGCATTTATCTCATTCAAGCTGTGGGGTAATGGGGATGCTCAACATAGGTGATAGGATGTCCAACAAGGAGGAAGCTGGATGTAGGATCCTGTCTCTGCCACAGCCCACGGCAGGCCCAAGTTGTCTCTTCCTAGCACAGCCTCAGTAGCACTGGGCTCAATTCAGTCTCCTCAGGGCTATGCACTCATTTTTGTCCCTAATCTCTTATCCATCCTTCCGAGTCTGTCCCACACGTGCTGGCATGGGAGGCCATGGAGCTGGGGCACACTGCTGCAGGTGGGGCCACCTCACAGGGCACCCAGGGCCACCCCACACAGTGCCCAGCGTTACCATCAGTCACAGGCATTCACCCCACAAACCTCCTCCCACGTAATGACACCATTCCTTTTCCAGCCCAAAATTATGTTTGTGCTAGCACAGTTGTATGGCTTAAAGCCCTTTCAGACACCTCAATGGAAATGATGGTCAGCAGAGCCAAATTCTCTGTAAGAACACCTGAAGCTACATTAAACAGCTCAGGAAAGGCACAGAGAGGCACTAAAAAATTTTAAAATAATCCAGCCTCCCTCTGCTGCTGTGCTGACAGGTACAAACAGGTTACAGACAGACAGTGCAGTGCTGCAGCTTGTCCTCTATAGCTGTGGACAGAGTGTAACCCTTACTTTGCATCTCAAACCAAAAGCTGTCACAGAAGTTTGTACAAATACCACCAGGATTTTTCTAAGGCATGCATTCATAGCTGCACAGATGAACAGTGGGATTTTGCTTTAAAAGAAAAGACAAAAGGAAGGAGGAATTCCTGCTTATATTTCAGCCTGGTCATTCGGGTGGCTTGGGAATCCCTCCCAATTTGTGATACGCACTTTGGCACTTACATTCAAAGTCCCACAAATATCAATAAAAAGAGCAGACCGAGGATAACACTAGGCAAAAACATTTCCAACCTCTAAACCAAATACCATCTGTAAAATATCTTTCTATACACTTGAGAAGAAATAAAATAATGCTTTATTCAACAGTTATGAGGATGAGACCTGTATCAACTACACATTTGATCAATGCCTAGTCATCAAAAGCCATAAGCTCTACTCTCTTTTCCTCAAAATAATGAGGAAATGCTGAAGATACTAAAGTGAACTCTTTGCAAACACATTTCCACTGTTACTTTTAAAACCACCTGTGCATCAGTGGAAAGACAGATATCTGAGAAGAAAATGGAAAACAGAGGAGAAAAAAAAATCCCCAGGAAATTACAGGGAACTGTAATTTAGGCTTCATCACCAGGACTTACCCATTTACAAGCTGCAGAGTCACCCCTATAAAAAGAAAAAAATCTGTCACTGGTAAAAAAAGCATTTTTACTTGCAACTGTAGTGCATGGCAGACTCCCTGACATCAAATTTTAGTTAGCCAAAGAAATGTTGGTGCAATACCCTTAATCATCGGTGAATTTACTCCTACATGATAAAACATAAGGGTAAGGGAGACAAGGAACTTGTCAGGGACATTCAGGCTGCTGGTGGCCTAAGAGCTCTGACACCCTGATAATCCTGGCTGAAAGCAGCTGAAAGCAGCAGATAAACTCTTCTTACAGAGCTGGTAGTTAATTGTTCATGCTGTTGGTAAAATTAAGTCTATCTATTGAAAAATAAAATGATTAAGCAAAAAAAGATAATATTAACCTCCAGTAACCACAGGTGATGTCACTTCACCAAAGAAGACCCAAGATGTTATTCAAACAACAAATTTAAAGAGATGAATCTTATCAAGAGAGTTAAGAAAAATAGCTAATAGGGACTGGTGACTGAATTCTCTGCTCATCTCAAAACAAAAAAGTTTCAGTGGATTTTGGAAAAATACCAGGGAAACACCTGAGAGTCAAACTCAGTCCTAAGAGCACAAGACTCAAAGAAAAGCACACAGATTTCATGTATTTGTTGAAAGTACCAAATTAAAGGCTGCAAATAAACCAAAACTAAGGCTAATTGGAAATCAGATGTACCCATTAACATCAAGTGGTATCAAACGTGACTAATATGCTTATGTTACTATTAAAAGCCTGTGGTAGGCATTAAAAAACTAGGCAAAAAAGGCACTAAGTAATTCTTAGACAAGAACCATGGAACCAGTTTTCAGGTGAGAATAGGTAACACTAAATTTCAGAAAAAAACCCAAATTATCTCAATTAGGTTATCTCAAAAACTAGAGAGTCAGAAGAAAAAGTAACCATTATCTCTACTGTCTGTCAAAATCCTACTTGTGAAATAACACTTATTTTCACACTGACACACACACACAAGTCCTAGGAGGTTGATGAATGAAAGGAGAAACACAGCTACTATCCTGCAAAGCAGAGAAAATTAAGGGTGTCCTGTTCCAAGAATATACAAGCCTCTTTATTATGAGGCAGAAAATATAATGAAAGAAAACATCCTTCTTCACCTTTGCAAAATGCACAGTCTCCACGTTGACTGCTGCTCTCTTGAGTCTGCTACATCACACCTACTGGCACACTTTCCATACACGTGCTTTATGGGATTCATTTGTGGAAACAAGGGAAGGAAAAAATCTCTGCTTTGAGGAATGCATACCAGTGGCTTGCCAGTGACAGATGAAGCCCAGTACTGCATTTGATTGGCGTCATTCCCAGTCACCAATGTCTGAAGGTACCCAAATCAATTTTCACTGTGGAATCCTGCTGAGGACAAGAAAAGTACTAAGGTTCTGCAGAACCTCTCTCAGGGATAAAGGCAGAATAATTTTTAAAAGGACGGGAAAACTGACCTGTATAAGCCAGGCAAATCTATGACACACTGATTTATAGGGATTTGTCAGCATGCCAAACAAAGGCTGGTAATTTGTTGGTTGGAAAAGTGGAGTAGGAAGCTTTAAGCCATGTAAGCGTAAATGGTCACAGCAAACACACACATACAAAAAAAAAAGACTGTCCATTTCCCTGGTTTTGTAGTAATTTGTGTAAACTTTCTAAAATTCCTATGTACCTAAATGTAATTGTATGCCTTGGTGATGAATTTGGACACCAGTTATCAGAAAATACCTGGAATAGCTTCCAGCTTAGCACAGACCTTAGATGTCAGATGTAGGAGAGGAAAGTCATATTTACGAGAGTATTGGACCAATAATTTACAATTTCCAACAAAAATTAGAAAGTGTAATTCAAGGAGACTCCTCAATCATTAAAATCTTATGAACAGTGATTGTAGTCACTTAAGCTGGGTACAAGAGCATTAGGAAATGATGAGAGGGAAGAAGACTCATCTTGCTCATCTCAGGCACACACAGATATTCTATATGCCTTCAATATAAACCAGCAGAACTGCTGCTGTAAGATGACTCTAAATATGTGTTGCTGTGCTGTTATCCTGCAACACCAGCTCCTCCAGCACAATGCCTGGAATCGTTTCTACACAAAGTGTCACCCACAGCTGCTGCTGTATATTTGGCTTGAAGTTCCACCTCTAGGGAAACCCAAGCCAAACTATTTATAATAATGGGCTGCAATTTATGTGAAATGACTTTGTACCCTTCCTACATGTGAAAGATTCAGCATACCAGTCTATTCATTAATGCCTCATTAGTTTAAAGGTTCCTTTATAAAGCAATAATATGGGTACTTTGCTTCTCTATGGTGTCGTTCTGCAAAGAATGTCAAAATGTTTTCTAAACCTAACCAAATATTTAACAGCCTCCAAAATCAGTGTGGAAGATGGGAAAAGATTATTATGTCTGTACCTAGTATACTTTCATATTACTGATAAAAGGAGGCATTTAATAGTCAAAAGCCTCTTAGTTCCTACCCGGGCTCTCCTTGAAATGCTCCTGGAAAGAAGAGAGAGAAAGGCATGTCACAGGCAGAGCTGTACACAAATTCAGGAAGAAAAGCTCACTCTGTCAGGGGAATCAAGCTCACCAGTGTAAAACTGTGTGGAATTCTCTACCTCATGTGTGGGTTGTACAGCCAGGATTTTTTACTTGTGCACTTGATGGATGGCTTGAAAAATACTACAAGAAAGTTACAATGAAATCTCAAAATACCCCACAAGTTCAAGTCTACAAAGCACTTAAGCAAGAGATTAGCTTCCAGCATTGGAGTAATCAAAACCAATGCAACTTAAACTGTTTTGCCAAGCCAAAAATAAAGCAAGAATTTGCCCTCTTATTTAATGTCTGCTGGGGGACGGTAAAGGCTGCCACACAGATGCAAAATTCTTCCCCAAAGCTCACTGTTCACTGTATTATCTACCTGAAAGTGGCCAAATTTAGACTCTCTCCTTCAGCTATGAACTCTGTTCTTACAGAGAGGTCATCCCCAGCTCCACAGTTTTGAATGCTGATGCAGTTTGAGCATTGCCAATTTTCCTGAAAGCTTAGAACAAATTGCTCTCTGTGCTGTCCATCTCTTTCAGTTTTTCCTCCAAGGAATACTGGAGGCTGGTAATAGGAACTTTGGATGGAAACAAGCAGGGAGTATAGCAAATCTCCACTCTTCTGCCCAAAGGTAGTCCCATTACTTAAACTGCTTATTCTTATTCATGCTAAAATAAAGTGGACCACTAAGTAACCTAGTTTCTGTGAGCCAGACAGCCCTGCTGAGAAAACTCACAAGCCATCTAATTCAAATCACATATTTTCTCAAAGCCTTGCAGTGACCTCCTACGGAAGCTACAGAATACCTTGGTTCAACTTTGTCTCAAACTGACAATGATAACTCAAGCTGAGCAGATGGTCATTTTTCTGGTCAGCAGATTTCTTATGACATTCCTTCAGCCACATATCTAAGAAACTTCCTGCTCTCTCATTCACAGTATCTTGATTTCTCTCTTTCTGAATGTGATATTTACATCTTTAATGTCTTTGGCACCTTCTGGAATGAGATAAGCAATCTCCTATGTTTATTTGCTGTAGTGTACCTAATTAGCTGACAGACAAAACCCAAAGTAATGAAAACCAAAAAAAAAAAGCAACCCTACTTCTACCATAGCTGGCTGTTTCCTGTGTAATTTGTCTCTGTCTTACACACACCCAAAACTCACCCCACTTAGGGTGAATGATTGAAATGATTAATCCAGTGCTTGAGCTGAAGGTATGAGGAGACCTGGGCCATCTGTAAAGATCACCAGGAATCTGCTGCAAGCCTACATTTTGACAATATGCATGTTCCTGACAGCTTAGATAATTGAACACTCCGCATACAGGCATGTTCCCTAGGGGGTGTGCTGCAGAAAGGAAAAATACAGTCCCAGACTGTAAACCCTGCCAAGTACAAAGCACTTCACTCATCCATTACTCCACCTTGTCCAATTCTCTACTGCCTTCTCACAGGCAGAGGAGAGAGAAAAATCCTAGGAGGAAAATAAAAATCCACAGTTTAACTCTGAATCATCATCCCAGGACTTTTTTCCCTAAATAGGTAGCTATGGATGGGCTTTGCTAATTACGTTGCTCCCGGCCAACAAATATGTGACATGTTCCCTGCTACCACCACTGACCACGGGACACTCCATCACTCAGCTGCCTCATGAGAAATTTGATCTTCTGTGTAATGAAGTTTCCAAATAATCCCAGCCTCCCAGCAGCAGAACATAGTTGAAAGGACTGTGCTCACAATACAAAAATACAGTTAGGTTTTCCACTTAGCAAATTGTACTGTAAGTAGTATATCACATTTTTTGCAAAATCATCCATAAGTCATTCTCAGCTCCCAACTCACTTAAGTTTATAAAGCATATGTTAAGTCCCATTTATTTTGCTGGAAACAATCCCATACTTTCAGCTAGAGATATTGCCAAATGCAGGTATTCAGAAGTCTTGAGTAAAGTACTACGTTCCAAAGTAATAGGTTAGTATTTTCTTGAAGATATTATTTTTCCTTGGGCTCATTTTAAAACCATAGTCCAGAACCACAAGGACTACAAAACTGGGTTTAAATTTAAAGTTGAAGATATGAATCTCAGTGAACACAACTAAAGCCTTAAGATCAACACAAAACAGATGAGAGATGGCAATGCTGGGTTAGATAGGCACATGCTTAAGTGATTTGTTTTGTTTCTTTCTTGAAGGGAAGGGCTTTGGAGGAGAGGAGGTCAGAACTTTAACCTCCAACCCTTTCACCTTTGAATCCTTACTCAAAAGCTTCCAAGAAGGAAAAAGGACTTTGCAGCATGTCTGGGCGTTTAACAAATCCAGGCTCTGGTTAATCAAATAGAGAAGCCCTAGGGCTGTACTAATTCCTAGACCAAATGAGGCCCCTCAGAATGGAAGGAAACTGCAAGCATAATAGGTAGTAGAGCTGCTTGAGTTCATTTACATGACATATCCATGGCTCCTAAGCCATTCTAATACTTCTGACTGAATAAGCAAAAGGAGGTTTTCCCCACCCCAAACACTGGTCCACTCAGGGCAAAACTGACTACGGTGACCCCTACATTTGTTGCACTGCAAGAACACTAAATATTATGGAGGGAGTGAAGCTTCAGGAAATTATAAATAAATCCATATATAAATATGGATTGTGTGTGCTGATAGATGTACCAGATCTGACACTGCCTGTACAAAATCAGAGATTCAGTACAACAACATACAAAAAAGAAAAAAGCTAAACTGCTAATTACACAAGAATAGACACTTCACAAATGTTTTCTTGCAGTCAGATTTTTTTCCTGCTCTCTCAATTGAATGATCTGCTATTATTTCATAAAACTCAGTTGTAATTAACTAACCATGATGCTTTACATCAAGATCTCTTTGGTAACTGAGTAGTTCTATGCAAGACATCCAGAATTTAGAAAACAATTTAAGGATCAAGTGATTCAGTGTAATGCTTCTGCAACCTGCAATTTAAAGGGCTAAAAGTCTTTCTGCAGCCATCAATGCTTTCACAGCCATGAGTTTACTTTTTTTACTCTGTTATTTTGCCTGGTAAGGGGACTGTATATATTTAAGGGGATGGCTGATCCTAAAACAGGAGCTAAGTCCTTAAAAACTGTTCAGCAGACATATTCTGCTTTGCAGAATAAAAAACAAGGGAGGAAGATTTACTTGGTTTTGACTATTGACGATTTCACATATATAAAAAAGAAAATTCTCCAATTACTGCTAGGCAATCTGCACTGGAGAAAGTAGCAATATTTTTTTTAAATTACACAACTAAGGTTTACAGACTTTGCCAGAGAGATGAAGTTTCAAGTCTGAAATTTTCTTAATTTTATTTATTTAAAAAGATCTTTTCTTGCCTCATAACAAAGAAAATAATCACTAATTGATTTACTTCTCTTCAGAAATGCAAGCAGCCAGGAACCCAGAAACTGAACTGAGAAAAATGAGGCACTGATTGGACTCATTCTTGTAGGATGGTTCAGTTAAATATTACACTATGTACATAGATTATCTTCTTATCTTTTAGCAAATAGTTTTCTAGTCAGTCTTGGCTCTCACTAATCCCTCTCAGTCTCAGATTTGCTGTATATTTCCAGTTAAAAATTTTCAGCCCATTGTTTATTGCCAATATCTAGGATTTGATAGCCATTGCATATAAATACCTGGAAAAAGAACTGTAACACTACAATAATTAGAAGTACCTTGCAAATAATTTTTAGGCAACCTTTTGGCCACCCTTGATGAAGTTTTTTTTCATATTCTGCAATATAATGTACCCCTGAACAAAAGTGAACCAGAGCCCTACTTTACTTTGCTTGGAAGAAAATTAGATTTATTGGGGGAAAAGCCTACTTGTAAAAACAGCTTAATCAGACATTCAGTTATTTAGCTAACAGAAGGAAAGGCTGAGTAGCTGAGAGTTTGGTAACAATAAGTGATGACATCATTAAATTGTTTGACTCCCACCTTGCAACTCCTGAAATTCATTGCAGGCTGTGGCTGTTTGATCAATACAAATATGCAAAGCAGCCTTTGGATTTTAAACCTGTTCTGAGGTGTTTGAAACTTGCATGAAAATCAATGTGATAGCTATGATTAATTGCTGTCTTGCAACCCAGGCAAAGGAAATTACATTGTCTGCAAGGTGCCCCCTCTAAGTGAAGGGAGAGACCCTAACAGCCCTAATCCTATGCGGTGTTCTATCTTCACTTATTTTTAAAAAAACCCAAAAATCAATAACAACAGCAAAAAAACCCTTCTAACCTACAATTACATTATATGGGTGAGGAAGAAAAAGTTTGCAAAATCAAGTATTTTTCATTTTGATCTCGGTTCTCTCAGATTTCAGACATTCAAAACCTTCCTGAGATCATATTTCCACCCTGACTTAGAAGATATGTAAGAGCTAAGTCTCCCAAGTCATTAATTTCTCCATCATCATTTGATTGTTTCTCATTTCCCACCTCCAACTTGAAGCTTTCTGGATCTCCTGATTGTTAAAGCAAAATCTTCTTAGCTAAATTTATTGCAATAAACACAGAAAAATAATCATTTAGATGTCAGATTAATTCTCAAAATGGACAAGGATGCAGCACACTGTGGGACACATAGCCATGCAGGGAACTGCCATATTTAACCCTTTACCTAGACCCCTTCCAAAACCATTCATGAAGACCTAATAATAAATAAACAAAACAAAACCAAAACAAAAACAACCAACTAACTGAATTCTGGAAAGCAATCAAGATCCCTTAAGAATATTGTGATTGTACTTGTCAAGTGGAATATCTTCTAGTACATGAAATATTGAGGGGGGAGGGGTTTAAGAGTTTCTTTATTTTCAACGTGAGAATAACATATCTTGACTTTAAAAAGTGTGACAAGTGTTTGGAAACCCAAAAAATGCTAAAGCACAGATTCTGTGTAAAGAGGAAAATGAATGAGGTTTATTGCTGGCTTTAGCTCTACCTAGCAAGGAATATCAGAAATAAGAATTTAATTTCTTGAACAATTATCTATTTTCCTCCTTTCGAAATGAATAAAAGAATGAACCAACTCAGAAAGCTTTTTTTCTAGTCCTTATATAAATAGCAATTGTTTTAGTCTCTTTCTTCAGACAGTAACAGAGTATCCACTGCTCCCAGGGCTGAGATTTCCCTTCAGCCAGCAGGGGAACTGGTTCTGGGCCATTTCCCAGCAGTGCAGGTTACTGTGTCACACCTGTCAGTTATCACATTTCCAGGCTTGGGCTGCCCAGTGTTTCAGTAATACCATGATAGTGCACGCACATGCTTCTGTATGCAAATCGCAAATTTATGCTTGCATCCTGCTTATTTTGGAGAAAGGGAGACAAGTTTATTGAGGGAAAAGTAAATCATTCTGGGTTGCTTTCATAACATGCAGCATCAAAGCTACTTTCCCAAAATGGCACCTATCCCTGACTCTAAGTACACTGACTCTAAGTACTCAGACTCTAAGTATCCTGAAATTCAAAGATCTTATATGCAGAAGACAAAATTCCTACACCTTTATTATTGCACCTTTATTCTGTGATACAAAACAATATTTGATAGGGTTGTTTCTTCTGTTAAATATGTCAAGACCCACACACCTTTTGTGCCTGCACTTGGTGTTGTGACAAGCCATAAGGGGCACCTGAGCCACTCTGGTATGAACAGCTCTAAAGACAGAGTTTGTGGGTGGTTACAGGCTCTCACTGTGTGATGAGAGATGAAAACACTAGCCTAGTGGCTAGTAACACACATCTGGGGCAGGGGATGGAGCGAAGCTGTACACAAATAAATAAAACTCATGAGTAGCTTGATGTTTTCTCTTGGCTTAAAACACACATATATACACACACATGAAGAATAACACTGTCTCAACCGTGTCCCCTCACAATGCCTGAAGAACCTCAGCCCCTTGCTGGCATGGCAGTGTCAAGCAGAAAAGACCTTGGCTCTGTGTAAGCCCTGCTCAGCAATATTAAAAACATCCCTGTGTTTTCAACAATGCTTTCAGCACAAATCCAAGACAGAGCCCCATACTCGCTGCTGTGAAGAAAACTAAGCTTAACCCAGACACTTGCCTTGCTGTTATTCTCAGAGGTGAATTACTTTAATTATATCCAGATCAGTTTGTGATACTCTCACTGCTAGGAGGTCCTGCTCTTGTGGCCCGCTGAAGAGACCAGCCTGCCAGCCTTCATCCCACCTTCAATCAGAAAGAGAAGGGTGAAACCAAACTTAGTTATCCATCAAATGGCACCAAGAACTGGCTGTGAATGCCCTTAGGGGTTTTGGGGTTATTTTCCTTTTTCTTTCAATGGAAAACTGATACAGCTCTGCTTTATTTTTTGCCCTCATATACGACACTTGTGAAAAAAAGAATATTTGCTTTAGAGTCAACCTTCTCACCTCAGGTGGAAAATGACAGGGGATGGGATGGAAGAAGGACAGAGCTGCTGTATTGAGTTTGCAGGGTAAAGTTTTGGTAGTGGGGCATTACTGGCTATAGGGATGGCTTCTGTGAGGAGCTGCTCACCACATTCTGCAGAGCCAATGCCAGATGGCACCAGGATGGACACACTTCTGGCCAAGGCTGGGCTAATTAGAGATGGCAGTAACACCACTGTGATAATGGATTTAAGAAGGAAATAAAGTTATTTCACAAAGGTAATTGTATCCAGTGAAGAGCAGAGTGAGAATACAGCTACACAGACACCAAGGTCAGTGGAGAAGGAGGGCAGGAGGTGTTCCAGGCACCAGAGATTCCCTGCAGCCCATGGCGCCACCCATGGTGAGGCAGCTGTGTCGCTGCAGCCCACTGAGATCAGTGGAAATGCAGAGATCCTCCTGCAGCCCATGGGGGAGACCCACACAGAGCAGGTGGATGCCTGAGAGGAGGCTGTGACTCTGTAGGAGGCCTGTGCCAGAGCAGGCTCCAGGCAGGGATCTGAAGACCCATGGAGAGAGGAGCCCATGCTGGAGCAGATTTCCTGGTAGGACTTGTGATTCTGTCCAGGACAGACACTTGAAGGACTGCACCTGGTGGAAGAGTAACTCATGTTTGCAGCTCTTTTGTGGAGAAGTGCTGCTTGTGGGACGAACTCAGACTGGAGAAGTTCGTGGAGAACTGTCTCCTGTGAGACAAACCCCATGGTGCAGCAAGGGAAAGACTCCTCTCCCTGAGCAGTGTCAGGAATAATGTGTGAGGAACAGACCATAACCCTCATTCCACATCGCCCTGAGCTGCTGAGGGGGAAGAAGTAGCACATGGGTAGAGAGAAGATGGGAGGGAAGGTTTGTTTTACTTCTCTCATTATCCTGCTCTGTTTTTGATGGTAATAAATTCAGTTAGTATCCCCAAATTCAATCTGATTTGCCCATGATGGTAATCAGTGAATGATCTCTCCCTGTCCTTATCTCAGCTCATGAATCTTTCATTATATTTTCTCTACCCTGTCCACTTGAGGGAGTGATAGAGAGGCCTTGTGGGCATCTGGCATCCAGACGAGGTCAATCCACCAGAGCTGTGGAATATATTTGGAAGCCAAAGACGTGTATTTTTTAAGAATGGGAAGTTAGGGTCTCCTTCCTGTTTTCCACATCTCACTGAGGCATAAAGAAAAAGGTAGAAGCCAAAAAATAAAAAGAGTATGTGTCTTTCCCAATGGGAAGTAAGAGTAGCACGCAAAACATGAGTAATAGAAGCCTGAACTGTGATGCTTTGGTAAAACCACTTCTGTTTTGGATGGGACTGTGTTTCCTAAGTATACTGCTGTTTGCCTTTTCCATAGCTTTGCTGGTTTTGTAACCTTCTACTGGAGGCTTCAGCCAGCAATCTTGAGTAATGTAATTTAAAAGAGACAGTATCTATTCTTGTAAAACTTTACTAGAATGAAATTACACATTATTGAGCTCCTTTATCAGAAAACTTTTTTTTTAAATGCAGTTTTTTAAAAAATTGTGTTGGAAAAAATTAGTTATTTTTAATATGCTGATCAATTTATATAGAGACTGTGAGTGTCTTCTCATGCTTCTGAGAAGGCCTCCCCTGAATACAGGAATGGGGTGTAAAAATGAGTGAATGCATTACCTTTCAAATGTTATACAGAATACTAATCTAGAGAAACACTTATACATTATAATTATGTGCTATTTAGAGACCTTATCTAGGTAGAAAGACACAGTGAGGAGCTATAGATAAGAATGTTATTTTCAGTGTAAGATCTTAGTTTCATTTCATTCATGAAATGATGAAATTATGTGATTTTGATCATCTCTCAGAATCCTGATTAGTTGGAGGATTTTATATCACATATCCTAACCAAAGCTGTATATTTTTTAACTAAGATGATATTTACTATTCAAGCAGTCTACAAACTTCCCAGATCAAATTAATCAACTGAGAAGCTTCTGGAATTTTAAATATGGTCCCTATGGCAATAAATAGATTTCACTGTTGATTTTGATTTACAAGAAATAAAACAGGCACTTATATCATTCTACAAATTGATCATGACAGCCAAACTCTACAACAATGCATTTTGGTGCTGTCCTTTGACTCTCCTGAATGAAAAACTTATCACATATGATATACCTTCTAAGATGTTAATGTCTTTGCTAAATAATATTGCATTGAAATATAGGGTTGTTCAGACCAGGGCACAGAACAGCTTGGATTAAATGTCTGGGAAATTAAATCCCTTTGGATAACTGTCAGGACTAGCCTGCCTCCATTATCCCAAGACACAGGCTGGCACATTATCATTTTTATTCATAGTTAAATACCCAGACTCTGATTTCATTAATCATTCAGCCAGGGAGAGGGCATTCCCTGTCTTCACATGAAATGCTATTTCCTAAAATATTATAGATGTATTACATAATGTAAATGGCTGACATTTTAGCAATAATAATAGCACTTGAATCAAAGGTGTTTTCCCCTCAGTTCCCCTTTAGCCTGCATGTATTTTCATTTCCACAACTCCTACTCCTCTAACAGAATTACACAAGCTTTCTCAGACCAAAATAGAGGGGGGGGAGGGAAAGGCCTTTTCTTTGAGTACTTCACTTCAATCACAGATAGCTCCAGAAGTGCAGATCTTTATCCCCACCACATGCCAAAGAAAAAGTTATAATTCCTTATAAACCAAGGAGGAAATAAAAAAATAAAAATAAAAAAAAAACAGTATCTGCAGAATAATAAGCTGGATCAGCTTCCAAAAGATGATGCCCTGGGATTGGAACCTCCTGCCTTGCAAAATGGTTCCATTTTCATAACACTGGAGACCCCGCCTGTCTCAAGTCAAGACCATGATCACACCACAACCCCTCTGTAAAATGACTGAGCACAAGTGGTCTACTCAGCAATACTTGCTCTTCCTTCAGCATAAAGCTCAGAAACTTTCCAGTTGAGTCATTTTCAGGCTCATATTTAAAACACAAACTGTGATTCATTCCCAATTTGTCTCGTCTTGGATTTCATGCCAGGACCAACTGGAAGAGATATGCCCTTCCACTCTTTCAGGATGTATTGCAAGGGGCTGGAAAGAATTTTGGTGATCTGTGAAAGCACCGTGCTAACACAGAGGTTGATACTGTGCCACAGTGGTGGCATTGTAATATTTTCCATTACTAGCAGATGAAATAACTTGTACACCATTTCAGGCAAAATTTTAAAGCACACACTTATTTTCATTTGCGTCCTTTATGGGGAAAAAAATAGAAGCAAGTTGTCTCTACAAAATTAGGTCATTGCAGGTATAGGTCCTTTATAAGTACAATCAGGTACTTCAACATTTAAATTTAAAGGGAAATAGAGTTACAGATAACTGGTGTCAACTGTCAGGGTATTTTCTGAGATCTCATTTCTTATATCCAAGCTAACATCCAGACTTGGGAAGAAACAGTGAACTGTTAACTATATACCAGTTTTGGTGCAAATTTATTATTTTAAAACAATTTCCTGTAAAGGAAAGTTGTATAAAAACTGTACTTTGACTAAGATAATTTCTTGTGATTTTCAGGAAGCTAGATCCTGAAACTATGCTAAAATGCTAATCATAACAATTTCCTTTTAAAGAAAGATTTAGATTATATACATTGTTATCCCTGTCTATATCTGCCATTACTAAGCAAAATATGACACTTTTGTCCAAATTGTATGAAGAAACGGATACCATTGATAATACCTATGCAGGCATGGAGTTATGGTTTAAGATGGGTCTGGATACTGAGACATACCATATTATTTTCTAAGTCCCGCTGAGATTCTTCAATCCTCTTTCCTTGGCATTTAGTCTCCTTGTTCAAGAGGAATTACCGATACATAAAATTAAGTAACATATTGCAAATAAATTCTAGTTAAACAAAGTCACTATTTAGGAAAGCAGGGCAAACAGGATGTGGTCCTAAATGTGAGTACAATATTTATCCTGGATTGTGCCTATCTTAACAGGGCAAGGCTTTTGTATGGAGTCACTGAAAAGAGCCTAGAGCAGTGAGGTAGGAAAATGCATTGTTTTGCTATCACTGGATGTACATGCATTCTCCCTTGACCCTCTCTTTTTCTAGTTTACTGGATCTCCCACTGAGTGTAGATTTTTTCACCCAGTTATCTCCCACTGCCTTTTGAACATCTCCTTCTATATCACCTAGCTCAGCTAATTGTTTCATGACTTTCCTTTTAATCCAATTCTTTCTCATCTGCTATTCTTTTCTAAACCCTGGCACAATATAATCTTTTTTTTTTCAGATTAATTTCCATGCTGTTATGTGATGCTATCCCCATCCTCCATCTTCACAGAACAGGCCCTGTTCATGCAGCTTGGCAGTAGAACAGTAGAACTCCAGGAATTCATTCATGTTAATAGTTAAATTTTAAAAGGATGTTGAAAAATTAATTAATTAAATTATTTTAAAAAAAGAAAAAGGCAGTTTGCAGATAAACCTTCCTCACCAAATGCCATTAAGAGCATTGAGTTCTAGCACCAGATATTTTTCTCACATAAACGTGACTGTCAGTCTCTTGGTTGATATGTAATTATATCAAACCTGCCAGGGTAAATCATTTTTATTCATAGAGAGTAATACTTAAGCAAGTTTTCTGCTTAAAGATGATGCAGAAACATTTTGTAAAACATCTTGTAGCAGTCTACATCAAACAAATCAGTGATGGATCCCTGATTTTGAGATAAGAATCATGCAGTCCCACTGAAGTCTCTCGTGGCCTGGACTGAGAGATGCTCGGTTTTCTGCAGATAAAGACATAACCCTTTAAAATAAACAAGCACTTGAAGTAGTTGAATCTTACTAGTTTTAAAATGTCTGAGCTTTGTATATCCCCAGGGTCTCTCTGTTTGCATCTCCTTAAACAATACAAGCCATTATTAAGAACATGAATAATGTGGCATGCTATCATATTAGGATATAATTAAAAACAAGACAGCAAAGCCTCAAAGCTGTGCTGAACATACCACACATATTGCAGCCTTCTGCATTTGTTCTGAATTAAAATCCTACTTCTCACTTGAATCCTCTCATCTGTGCTCCTCACACAGCAGCTAGTGCCTATTTGAAAAAACATTCACTTTTGGCAGAACAGCTGTACCATCAGTTTGGGAATGGGGGAGTGCTTCCCCATGTGCTTCCCCAAGCACCCTTTCTCTCTGGCTGTTGGGGAAGGCTTAGGGAGCCAAGGGAGCAGGAAAACTTCACTCCTCACAGAGCATGTGGCCAGGCTGACAGCTCACCAAACACCCAGCCCCACCAGTCTCTCCCCTGGAGGCAGCATATCTACCCCCTCTTTTCCCAAGGTACCAGCTTCCAATCCACAGCAGTGCCATTGGGGCCTCTCCACAGCAAAAGAACTGAATCTGCAGCTGTGATCATAGCCAGGACTTCCCCAGGACCATTCGGACTTGTATAAAACCAAATTAAGGCACCCACACACTCTCCCATCAAGCACTCCATTCTCAGAGCCAGCTTTCTCTCACTAATCTATTTACCTAACCTCAAATATTATGTTAAAAGCCAAGAACATGTTGGCAGGTGACCTAATTTTACTCAGCTATCAGCTGACTCAGAGCCAGGAGTGATGCCAGGCAAGCACAGCCTGCTGTAGGAGCCAGTGCTTTGTGACAGCTCCTCTTTCCCCCTTTCCCTGCTGCTGCAGCTGGTTGGCACCACAGAGAAAAGCAAGCAGAGGGCTCTCAACCTGACTAAAACCTCTGCAAGTGGCCAGTGTACTCTGCCTGCTGATTTTAGCTCACAATTCCTCTCTCTTCCACACCTCGAAGAGTAACCAGGCTATCTGCCTTAAGCATTGCCCATAATGCCAACCTAAACCTCTTCAACTCCACAACCTCTTCAGACTTGTCAGACTGTGAAGATATCACCAGGACTCTGTGGCCTGGAAGAATGGAGGCTGTCAAGGACAAGAAGGAGCTCTAAGAAGTATTCAGAGAAGAGCCTGGTGGCTGCATTTCTTCAGCCAGGGATCAGAAGAGTTCAGAGGCTTTGGGGATGACCAATACAACTATTAGTTGTATTCATTCCAGAAATATGTCTGGAAAAGGTCTTGCCTTTCTAAAGCCAGCTATGGACTCATACCAGACCTGAAACACTGGAAACCTGCTGAGCAAGGATGGCAGCTATAAACAGTGTAGGTGCTTTGGTGTCTAGCTTTGCTTTTGTGGTTTTGTCTGAAGAGGCCAGTGAGCTGAGCCAGCTAAAGTGGCTCAGTACACAAGCCTTTAACCAGTCTGAAGGCTAATCTAACAATGACCTATTGCTCCCTTGGGCAGGGTTAAGAGCTGTTTAAAACAAAATATTGTTGGGGTAGAGATAAGAGTAATACTGGGAACCTCCAACAGAGGGGTTTCTAATGCCTTTGGTTGTCTTCATGAACTTTTCTATTTTATTGCCCAGGCAGTGAAACTCTAGCTCTTGATTGCCCCAAATACAGCTAGAAGATCTGATTTCAGTCAGGAGCTTTGAGTGATTCCATGAGGATTATCAACAGTGGCAAAGCCTTCCCCTCCATGCACCATGACCTCTATCAGTGAGAAGAGGTTTGGCAGGGGAAAGTAATTGCTTGGATTTGGGGGGTAGATTTTGTTCTTTTTCAGCCAGCAAAGCATTAGACTTCTCAGGACTTCTCAATAAAATACATGGTAAACTCATTTTGTCTCCTGACACACTGTTCTTAGCATGACCTGCAGCTCAGAAGATTTCAGATCTCTCAACCTGTGCCATGGCCCTACCTTACGAAGCAGAGATGCCAGGGCCACAGCAGTGTATTCTCCCCCAATGGTCCAGTAGAAACATGCCAAGTTGCCCATTCAAGCAGAGAGCAAGGCCTGGTTTCAGATATGACTTTACAGATGTGGGTAGAGCCAGGTTGTGACCGAGTAGAGAAAACTGACAAGATAAGCTCTTGACAAAGCTTTCTCCGAAGTCTAGAGTGCTGCTATGGAGACCATTCTTGAAAGCAGGCTCAGTGCCTCTTTTGCAGAGCTTTCAATTTTTACCACAGGGAAGAAAAGTGACCTTTAAATTTTGTCCTGTTGTCTGATCTATTGCTCTATATCTTGTTCCTGTCTCACCAGGGCAACAACATCTTATTCTCTGTATTGGTTCAGCTAATTATTCCATTAATGATTCAGCTAATATAGTTTAATACAGGAAGTGTAGATGTCACATCATTAAACAATTATTTATGTATTCTAGACCTTTACCATAATCCATCTTGAGATGTGTTAATTTATTTCTCCCCTGGTGTTTATAAGGTATGACATCCTGCAAGGAACTAATTCTGGATCTCCGTTCTCTTTGAGATTTAATCAGCATTTGAGACTTACATCTGGTATTATGCCACAATAACTAGAAAGCAAGAACAAGCAAGCTTTTCAGCATTTGGCAGTTCCTTTGAAACAAGCAGAATTTTAGAATTCAATGTGAATCCCATAAAAACCTTTCAAAAACTAGAAGTTCTTTCTCTCATTAAAAACAAAACAAATTAAAAAAGGAACCTCTTACTTATACAAGCTTGGTTGAAATAGTGCTTAAAAGTCCATTTAAAAACCTGCACAATTATATTCTAGTTTCTCTCAAATAAAAGGAAAGCTAAGTAAATCTAATGGCTCTCAGTAGCACAATGTAACCGTGGGTCAGTGTGTCCTGAATAGCTTAAAATACGGATCCAGGGAAAACACAACTAGAGATTCCCTTGGCTGAGAAAAAGAGCTTTTCATCTTACATCTGCAGGTAGCCAAGGCCATGTAAAGGTTGTGGATTATGTGGTAGGGAGGCTAATTTCATTATTCATGTTTTCTTATCTCTTTTATTAGTCACCTTAATTAACACAAAGTTAAATAGCACCTTAGACTGAAATCTGTGTATGACTCCAATTATTTACGAGACAATAATTAACTAAATAATGTAGTTCATTTAGCAATAGACACGTGTAAGAAGAGGTTACTACCATTTTACAATGAAGGGTTCTTTTAAATTTGAGGGACAAACCAAATGAAAGTGAAAAACAAGAAGGAACATTGAGGAAGAGAAGTGACTCAGAGAGACACAAATGTTCCAAGTGAAGCCAAGCAACAGTAAGTGCAGATTTTGTGTTATTCTCTGGTTGAGCTCCTACTAACAGGACTGGTCTTCATACTCCAGCCTTAAATTATTAGATCCTTTACCTGGCAGTAGAGAAGAATTCGAGTATAAAAGCTCACAGAGCCATTCTGTTCCTTTGGACCTCCACACAAAAATTGTTAATTTACAGACTTCCTAGCTAAATCTTCCCATATTTGTACCTGCAGCTCCAGGTTTGATCTAGCTACATGACCTACCCCTTTATATGCCTTGGTTCACTTTATCCCCCTTGGGAATAAAGCTAAATAGGGCAAAGGAAGTGAGGAACCCTCAAGGGGCCAACCACCATGTTGTCATACAAAAAGAGACTAAAGGGTTCAAGGGTGGAAGATGTGAGGATAGGCTGGAAGGGTACAAACATTTTTGAAACTTTAGGCATTAGAGAGGCCGTGAGAGGAAGAGGGAGAACAGATGGTGAGTGTTGGGTTAGGAATAATGGCAGTGGCAGGTGATGCCTTAAAGGCAACGCAGGGACACAGCTCTGTGGAGGGGAGGAGAGGAGAAGGAAGAGGAGGAGGAGAAAATCATGGTGGTGCATTATGTGCAGGATCCAAAGTTGTCCTAGTTGAGATAGTGGAGGGAGAGGGAGGGTACTGAACCATCAAAGAGAAAAGCAAAACAGATCCAGAAACAGGCACAGGATGAGGCACTTGTCTTTAACAAGATAGTTAAAAGCTGTGATTGAGGTGGGTGCTGTAGTATGAATGAGTGGCTGGTGGAACAAAAATGTTTTTGAAAAATAGTAAAGGTGGAGACCTAAGAGGGCCTCTGCAACTGGGAGAGAGCATCACCCCACCTGCAAGAGAGCGGAGACCTAACTCAAAGCTTCCCAATGAGCTCTTCTGTTCAGTAGAGTAAGCTATCCTATGAAATAGAAGGCATTTGATCTCCACATAAAAGCTTCACCTAAGTCTGATAGATGTAATTCTGGATAATTATGTCTCAGACAGCTGGCCAAGAAAAAAATAAGTGGATTTGGCATAAGCAGGAAAACAAAAGAGGGCCCATAAGTGTGCTCTACTTGCTTATCCGTTTCAATATACTAAGGAACAGGACTTCAGTGGATCTTTTCAAGATCCACTTTAAGGGAGTAAGCATTAAAATATCAGAGGTACAATCAGGGTATTATACAACTGCAACATAAAAATTGTAGACACAGATAAAAATCACACAAAGTGCTATTTTACTGTGCAATTGTAACTGGTCAGATGCACTAGGGCATGACAGTAGATGACAGTAATCAAGGCTCAGTGAAAGCAATTATTGTTAAAGGAAAAGAAAATATGCAAAAGCACATTTAAACCTGAGCCAAATTCAGCATGAAGCAGAAAGCCTTTTCCAGTTATCTTATGCAAAGAACATAATAAATAAGTCAACACTCAGGAGCAAAGAAACTTTTCATTTTGTTTCCAAAAAAACCTCAGCAGAACCCAACCGTTTTCCGAAACAGGAATTTAATGCTAATTACCGGTGTGAAAGTGAGACTACAAAGTAGGTACTTTATTCCTATAAGCAATCTAATATGCCACCAGACTCTTTTTTTAAACTGGATTTACCTGGCTCAGTGTGAAACAACACATACATTTCATTACTTGCTGTGCTTTATTTACATATCAACATGGCCATGAACCAGACTCAGTGTTGGCCCACTTCATTCTAGCACCTGTCCAAACGTCTGCAGCCAGCTCTTCTGCATCCTATCACTACCTAAAACACCAAATGCACAAGCACAGCAGTCAGAGGGGAGCTGATAGAGCTACAGGTATTTGGGTTCTTTCTTTGTTAGCACAATGCAAACACCTAACACACATGACTCAGTTTTTGCTCAGTGTTTGCTCTCTTCCCACCCACCTCTAGGTCAGATGTATATATCCCAAAGAGTCTTCCCTAGATAATATATCAAACATAACTCTTCTTTCTTTAAGGGGCAGAAAACTGCCTTTCTGACTCCAAGGCATTTCTTTGAAAAAGGAACTGGAGCTGATCTACTCCTTCATGGTCACAAAAGTCTTTCCTGACCTTAAAATTCACCAAGGATTTATTTGGATGAGGATTTTAAGGCATTATACCAGGTCACAGTAGCTGTCTTGATCTAACAAACACCTTCTAAAAACTTGGATAAAAACAAAAACCAAATTTTTCTTCTTACTGAAATTGCTTGTTCAAAGTTTTGATTCCCCTCTATGGTTTCAGAAGGTTATTACCCTCACTTTGTTTTAATTAGCTTCAAACCAGCACTATTTATGCTGAACAAGCTGGGTCTGGTCCAGCTGGGCCACATTTAGCACACAGGTTGTTCCCATTGCACTGGGGTAGGCAGTATTGCTGTGCCTGCTGGGCTGGAAGCAGGGATCAGGGATGTGCTGCAGCCTGAGAAAGAGAAGTCAATGGCAGTACCTTGCCTGCTCCTGCTCTTCACTGCTCAGCCCCATCTGCAGCAGCAGCAGAAGCTTTGGGTTAGAGCCTTACTGTCTGTGTTCCTCAGAGGACAGTTGCTGCAGCAGTAAAGCCCAGAAGTGCAGAGCAGGGAGAAATAGCAGCAGTGGAATAGCAACAGATCAGATAGAATGGGTCTGTGTGTTCTTCTGCCAAGGATGAGACAAAAGTCAAACGTCCTGCAAGGGAGGTATTGCATATCCCTCTGAAGGCCCTGCAGCAGTTCTCCTTCCTTCCCTGGCTTGCAAACTTATAGGGACTGGAACACTTCATGTCTTCGCATCCTGTATTCCTGCCATCAGCCCATGAGCATTCCCTGAAATCACCATCCTGCCTGCAGCAACAAAGTGCTGAGACCATCTGGGACTACTTACAACCCCTGTTACTCTAAACTTTAGGCTAAACACAATTTAAAACTGCTCCTTTATCCTCCAAAAATACTGAATACACCAAACAGCTCCAGAAACCATCCCTGGAAGTAGCAGACTGTCTGCTCTCCAGCAGTGTAAATCTTCTTCACCTCAATCCTGCCCTGCAAGTGTTCATGCCTATGGAAATTGCATGCTGTGTAGATTACACAAATTTGCCTGAGGGGTGGCCTGTCTGAAGTACAGTAGGACTGTCTAAGTGTTAGTGGTAAATCTTCTGTAGCACACTTTGTTCTACCCAATTTTTTAAAAAGTGACTTGAATCCTTTGACAATTTAAAAAGTACACAGAAAGTATAACCTTACGAGCATCGTCACTCAGACTGCTGCAATTTAATAATGTATTGAATAATAATAATGTGGTGAAGCAGACTCAGTTTTCCTGGGTTCCTTTTTACCATGTTCTGCAGTCTTCCCGCTGCAGGTTGTGAACTCTTTGGCTCTCACAGGGTAATCATGAACAGGTTGAGCTGGCATTTGGATAGGAAATCCACAGGGAGGCCATAGTAGTCATTTAGATTATTCAGTTACAGAAATAATACTTTTCCCTTTGTATTTGTAAGAATTCTTCCACATACCTTGAGAGACAGCCCTGCTTCTCAGATAAAGATTATCAGGAAGCTGTAGGCCAATATTTTACACCTTTTTTTTTTTTTTCCTGTGGAAGCGTACAGCTCTCTGTAACAAATAGAAACCTAAAGATATAAGGCTTGCTAAGTCAGCTTCATAGTTACATTAGCATTCCATAAAAACAAAAGTATTTCTGTACTGAAAGTTCCCCCCAAAAATCACTATTTCAAGACACTTGTGTTTGTCAGCCTTCTTTTCAATCTTGGAACCTGATTCAAATCCAGTTGCTGAAGACTATGTCTCAAAAACATAAGCTTCAGGAACTGGCACTAAAATCCTAGGTTCTTTTCCCTCATCATGTGTGTTATAGGATAGCATAATATTGTTAAGTCCAATTAAACCACTGCCATTTATTTCCCAAAGTAGATCCCCAGCATATGCTGCCTTTCAAACATCATGGCTGCCTACCATTTCTGAGAATTCAGAATCAAATCACTAGAAGGAGGAAAAATGCAGATCCCAAATGGCTCCACTGTTCAAGTTTTCTGTCCACCTGATAGAAATCTGCAGAGACAGAAGGTAGGTAGAAATCATTGGGCTGCTCTACTCTCTTCCCCAGGGTTACCTGGCCACCAGGATGGGCCTTCGAACAAGTCATAACTCTGCCAGTTGGCTTCCTCATTGCTGAGAATGTAGCTCCAGTTTACATCAGCTTCTTATAGCAGGCCAGAAGGTAGAAATTAATGCAAAAATATATTGGTCATAGTCTCCTTTCCAAAGCCAAAAATTCTACACCAGTAACCAAGATAAAGGAATAAAGTAGGTGCCACAATGGAAGTTAAGAATCTACTAGGTAGAATGCCTCTTTTAGGGTTGCTTTATTCTAAAAGAGCAGAGCAAAATCAGACCCAACAGAATAGAGAATGAGAATCCATTCATTTCAAATATTGTTAATAGGGAATATTCAAGGAAAAAAGTGATGCAAAATGCAAAGGATTTATTTGGCTGGGTTTGGTACAGTGTTGAATAAAAAAACATTCTTACACTCATGCATCACTGAAATGAACAATCACTGTCAATTAGTACTTGCATTCAATATTTAGTGAAATTATTTTACAGTACTCTCAATCTTCAACATTACTACTAGTGTTATTTTGTTTAATGTATACAACATCTCATTCAAAATCTGCCACTTCTGTTAAGTGCTTTTTATGACTTATTGATGCTCCATTGTTTTGCATGTACTTCATTCTTCACCATCGGTGACAAGATTTTTAATCTTTATACAGAAGAAACCAGGCTCAAGCAAGAATGACCTGTCAGGAATGCTTATGGCTTTGTGGTTAGCTCTCTCCTGAGTGTGATTTAATCGATGTGGTGCTGCCTGACAACATACAAGATTCAGTAACATAATAAAGTCTTGATGTTAACCATTTGAGACCATCAAAGAGAAGGTATAGACGATTGGGGATTTACAATAGCACAAAAACCAAATCACCTGGGACATCCAAGCTGCTTTTTTAACAAGTGGTTTGAAGTGGGTTTTATTTAGATGGGGCAACAGCATGTTTACATTTTAGTGCTGCTTGATTTTTCATATTAGTGTTATACAGACTATGGACAGCAATGACAAAGATATCCAAGCGCAGTTCTGTCACTAGGTTTTATCTTTATGCAAAGATCAGTTTAAGCCATTTTTTTGGGCACTCTTTGACCTCCCTGTTGAGCAAACATAGCACTTGCTGCAATGTACATTTACCTGGTACCAAGTGGACTAGGGCCACCAAACCACATGTAACCTAGAAGATAACACTTGGACACCATTCCAATACATATTTCAGGATAGACACTTTAGGAAGGAGACTCAGGAGGGCTATTAATGTGCAGCCATGATGGGAAGAGAGGTGGGCTACCCTAGCAATGAGGGATAGGTGACTGGGGTCTAGGCAAAAAAACTTTCTGCAGTGCTTATGGACTAATCTTCCAGACTTTTATTCTGCTCCAGTGGATAAGCACTCATGCCAGGGTCTATCTCTGAAAGCTACATGCCTCCTCTCCTGTCAGTCTTCTCCACCTGGCGACAGGTCCACGCTTCCCCTAACACACTGGTGCCGACCTTGCTAAGTCAGCTGGAACACATCAGATGTTTAAATCCATTCTAAATCAGTCCACCAGCTCTCCTTTATCCACCACATTAGATTTAAACTGTCTGCTCTCACCTTTAGTGCCCCGCATAACTGCACGCTTTCTGTGCATAGAGGTTTGCTCTCTCCACTTAACAGTGACATCATTCTTGATGTCCCACTTACCTACCTCTCCAGCAAGCTTTTCTGTCTTGTGCTGCCTGGTTTTTGAGATGCAGTGCTGGTTCTGGTTCACTGAATTTGAACTTTTCATTCAAATCCCTCCTTTTGAGTTCAATTTGGTGGTGCCTACAATTAGTGGCTCAGTGATCATAATTATTTTAAATAAACCATTTAGTCAAGCAGTTGAGGTGTTTACAAGCCGCAACAGCTTAACAGCTTGATCTTACTGCTGTAACGTGTGAGGTAGTTCCTCACTCCATCTCCTCCTGCTGTTTATTACTCTCTTTTTAATCTAAAGTCAGATAGTAAATTCTTCAGAGAAGTGATTATATCTTTCTTTTGTTCAGTGCAATGCCTGTCAGGTTTTAGGGCACAATAAAATGTAACACAGAATGTGCACAAACTGATACCTGTAATCCAACATAGACTCAAACCCATTAACACAATTAAGAAAAAGTAAGTCTTAAATCCAAAATGTCACAGCGTGTTTTCAGTGACCAATAAAAACAGCAGAAATCCTTAATAGGATAACCATCTTAGGTGAAAGGCTTCATTTACAAGTCTCCTTAAAGAAGCAATGCCACACTTCAGGAAAATGGGGAAAACATTCAAGCAAATAGTTCTACAGAGGTGCTTAAAACTCAGTAGACTGAATGAATGAGAATGGCCTATTTCAGTCTATGTAAGCAGGCAAGAATGTCTGTCTAGAAACAGTTTTCCAGGACATAGCTGTCACATGCTTCAGATGAATGTTGTGCTTGCTTCTAGTACAGCCGAAGTCTATGACTTAATCTTATCTGTTTAACATCCAAGATTCCAGTTTTAGATTTTTGGCAAGCATACGCTCCCCCTGTGGCAACTGCATAATAACATAATAGAGTTTAAAAAATCCAGATCCTTTAAGGCTCAATTACCTCATGAAACTATTTTAAAATTCAGGGTGAACAAAACTGCAGTATTTCAGTTTACAAGCATCATTTTAGTTTACAGCTGTTTTAAAGGACCCATTCTAATGTTTTATGTCTTTCACCACCTGCAGAACTGAATGAAAATACTTATTCTATTTTGCAGAGGGCTACCAGAACCAAAAAAACAGAGCTAAGTGAGAAAGAATAAGGTATTTTAAAGATTAAAGATATTAAAGATAAGATCCAGGATAGCTGACTTTATTACCATTCTGCAACACTGAAGATAGGTTAAAAAATCTTGCAAGGCCAGAATAAAAACAACCTACAGGCAAGCAAGAATCTTTAAAATGGTCTATTCTCTAAATTAGTATTTATATTAATACTTATAATCCTGGCACAACCCAATCAGGTTTTTAATAATTTTAATTAATGTTTGTGAACACTGTATGTTTTTAAAAGGATGGGTCTTTTTAACCTGTGGAATTAATTCATCTGCATTCTAAATTCTTTGGGTAGGAACTCTCCTTTTTGTGATTATTAATACCAGCTGGAGGCCCTATTGTAATATAAAATAAAAAAAAAAAAATGGGATATGTTATAAAGAAAAAGCCAGACCTTGAAAGAGCACTATCTGGGGCCAGGAAAGACATCCTCTTCCCTGAAATAGCAAAGACTAAAGAGAAAAGCTATGAATCACAAAACCAAAAAAGAAGTAAGCGAAGCAGGTAAAAGAACAAGATGAGGGCTGCAGGAGGGGAATAATGGAGAGTGAAGGGAGGAAAGGTGATGGAGTTGAAAGGAATCAGTCTCTTTGGTTTGAGGTTAACCAAAGGGTTAACCAGAGGAATTATGTTACCACTGGAGGAAAAGGAGTTGAAGGTTTAAATAAATGTCCTGGTCTGGGACACCAAGCAGAAACCCCAGGCAGTGCCAGCTTTTCTGCAGAAGGGTTGAAGGATTCAGTGAGCAATGCCCAAATGAGCTCAGCCCGGATACAGGAGAGAATTACGAATGGAAAGAGCATGTCTCCCTCCTCACCTTTCTCTTTGTGAGCAGTAAAGGGATGCTAAAAGGTACTGAGTGCTAGCTTTGTTCTGACAGCACAGCAGGTACAGGTGTTGCCCTTCACACCAAAAAGTTCATGCTGCTATACTAATGTTTATTAACTGCAGCTCATACCAGAGGGGCCAATTCCATAACAAAGTGGGCAGGCAAGTGTCCATGTCCTTTTGTCCTCTGCAAAGATGGCCCCAAGGCAGTAAGTGTGGTTTCACACCAGTGTACCTATTTACTAGGAACCAATGTGAGGCCATATATACACTTCATTCAGAACAGCTGTCTGGCTGCAAGGCTTTCAGCAGAGCTGGGGAAATGATGGGCAGGGGGGAGGCAAATTCTCTAAGAATTATGGAGCTGGTCAAACGCCAGAAAAACTGGTCTGTCAAATAAATGATTTGAGGAAAACCAGCCCTGGTTTTTCACTGAACAGTGAAGAGTTTCTTCATGTTAGAGCATATCCATCTACATTTTCAAGCTGATTCTGAACCAGACATAATTTCCATTCCTTCATGTCTCTTCATGGCAGGCACTGATAATCTTTTCATAAATAGTTTTAGACCAAGAATTATTATGTGAGGAAATGTATGAATAACTTTGAATTACAAGTAAGTTAAAGAGTTTCACAGTCTGTCTATGAACTATGTTACTAGTGAGGAAAAGCAGCTATCTTCACTGAATAAATAATTTGTTCAAAATTACTTGCTTAGTCCAGACTTACAGACTTACCAATTTGGCCTGGATTCAAGCCAGTCATTAAGTGAAAAATTGTTTCCTGAAACCCACCCAACAAGAAAGGTCAATTTTCACAAACCTTAGATGTATTCAGTCACTCTAGGTAAAACATGATATTTTGTAACTAGCTGATCAGCACCACAGGTCTGAGCAGTGATGTCTGCCTGCATCTGCAGACAGTCCGGATCATTAACTTTGGGAGACGTGAAGCGCACCATGAATGTCAATAGCGTGTGAACAAAGTGCTCTCAGGATCCTGTCAACAGCCCCTCGGGACGAGCATGGATGTGACAAGCAGAGTGGCAGGTCCCAGCCAGCCAGTCCCGAGAGAGAGTGTAAGGACTGGAAGGCCTATCTACAACATACCCTCTTTCCAGGTGTTTTTCTCCAGGGAAAACCCTGCTGCTACAGCAGAGAGCTGTGAAAGTAGCCTCTTGTACTCCTGCTCTACAAAAGTGAAGAGGAACCCCCTTGCCCCTGTCATGCCAGTTTGGAGAAAGGTTATGGTATGGCTGTCATAGCAAGGATGCTGTTTTGTTTCTGAAGCTCACTTTTTTGGCAGATATGCCAGCTTAGGTAATTCTTGCCTCCTGTTCCTTTAGCAATGTCTCACTTGGGTTGGCAAAGGTCTGTCTGGCTGTATGGTGAATCAGATCATGGACTGACCAGGAGCAAATATAACCTTGTAAATAAAGGCTATTTTTAACCAAGATGGGAGGGAATCAGGCAATAGAGCTTTCAATTACCAATATCTCACTGCCTGGCTTCTGGAGTTAGAGAGACATCAGTGCCTACAAACTTCCTCAGTGCCCACTGAAACATACTTGGGTGCATTATGGCAAAGCTATCCTCAAAAGCACAAAGACAGGGACAGAGACCCTTCAGTCCCTCATTATCCAACTCCTCAATTCACTCTGCAACCTTTTATCTATGACGGAGATATAGTTCATTGGCTGGAGTTTGTAAAAGTGTGTTCGACTGGTTTTTTTAATAATTATTTATTGTTCTCCATTTAATGATGTGTTTGCTCAACAATTTAAGAAAGTTACTTAAAGTATGTTTTTATTTACATATGATCTGTAAAATATTCGGGACAGCTATGCTGAAAGAATTTGAGATAAAGTGATAAGAAAATCAAGTATGTGGTTGACAGCTGGGAAAAAGGAACAAGGTTAGAGGTCCATTTTAGCAAAAACAGTATTAATGTATTACACCTTTATTGTATACTGTAAACACTTAAACACTTGATTAAGCCTACTTCTATTTAAACTACGGAAGCTACACCCACGCAGAAAGCAAAAGGATACATACAAGCGTGGTGGATTAGGTCTAAGCTGATGTGTAGTAACACATAACACTTTAATAGATATACCTGAACAAGAGATATGAGTGGAAAAATAATATTAACATCAGAATAAACACTGCATTAATTAACTCCAGTTTTAGATTATCCCTAGATATATCTCATAAAGAGATAGTGGGATTTCCCAAGTCTCAGAAATATAAAATGGCCTCTGCAGCATTTAAAAAGGCGATTACACTCTCCAGATTTTTTTGTTTTGGTTTTTTTGTTTTTTTCTAAGGTTGTACAACTAGCAAAGAGACCTGCTAATAATTATGTAAATTATTTGACTCAGTATGAACTTCTTTGTTTAATATGTACCATGCTGTTATGCATATGATAATGTTTAACATTAAGGTGTTGAAGCAATAGGGGAAAATCTTATTCTTAATGAATTTGAATACTGCATATTTTCATAGATAGGTTTGGGGGTATTTTTGTGAATCATTGTGTTGGAACAGCAACCTTCTCCAATCAAAGTCATGGATACTAAATGAACTCCAGCAAAGGTAAATTTTTGCAAACCCTGAGATACAATTATGGCAATGAAACTCTGACCTCTTTCCAGCATTTCTCTGTCATGTAAAACAGCTTTTAGTGAGGATTCACCCTAAATCACCTCAGCAATCAGACGAGAACCAGAGCTAAGTGAAAGACATGGTGAAAGAAGAAACAGATTTGGCCTACAAACTTTTATTTAATCTCAAACTTTGATTTAACCTTAAACCCAAATCCTCCTAAACAGGCCTAAGGCAGTAGTGACACAACTTGCTACCCACCATCACCCAAAAATAATGAGGCAAAAATCACTACTTTGGCTTAAAAAACCTGACACTGAGGGGTGAGTGCTTTTTCTAAGAATTTTGAAACTACAGAATTTACTTTTTCAAAAATTTTTACATGGTTTATATAAACCTGAGATTCTCCCCATGGTCTCGGAACATCCGGATATGATGATTTCAGGAGAGAATTTCACTTCACTAAAAATATTAATATGCAGACTGCCAGCTTGTCTCTGCAGTATTACCAGCAGAAACCTTCTTTTGGGGCTGCAGGGAACTCAGTTCAGCAACAGAGCAACATGGCAGGAATTCCTGTGGGTAGGAGAGGAAAAGAAGTGATGAGGGTTGGAATTCCTGTTAGCACCTCCTAGAAGATCACACACATCATTTTATCATTTCCTGTGGGACAAAGGATGGTTATGCAGCTGCATGTCCTCACTTTGTGCATTTTCCATCAGTTTGTGGTTCGGAATTGAAAAGCTTCAATGTGTCAAATCTGGATAAACTGAGCACCCCATAAAATTTAGGTGGCAAAAATATTTCTTTTCTGATTTACAACTCAAATAGATATCACTAGAGTAAGGTGACTAGAAGGCTGAGACAGTCGAGATAAAGATGGGTTTGGTACAGGTTTATAGTGGTAACTGAAATGGATACACATGCAAGTACAGTGCTGATGTGCTGAATCGCATTCGGTCTTATTTTCTGTCCCAGTCCTCATGACTGATTCCTACTGTGGGTCAGCATCTGCAACAAGAGTCTCCTGAAAGATGTTTGTCAACAGCCACTGTCTGATTTGTTCCACTCTTAAAAGAAAAGTTTCTGACAAAATCATTGCCTGTTCTTCAGTTTTTATTAGCATTTTAAAATGTACTTTCTCAACAGAGATTTCTTGGTTATTTCAGGTTAAAAATGGTCAGTGTAAGAAACGGTCTCAAATCTAGATATTTTAGTCCATGAAACTCCAGTGGAGTTTGCTCAGACACACCCATTCCTGTAGGAAATGCCATGTGCCTCAAGATCAGTTTTCTCTGAACGTAGAGATATTGGGAGGGGACAAAAGCAAGAAGTGAGTGCACACTGGTTTCCCACTGACCTCCTAGGATGAATTTTAATTTTCTGCATCTTTCCATATGTTTCTCCTTCTCTCCAGCCCTAGAGAGCATGAGAAAGTAAGAGCCAAGGCACAGCTTTTGGGTGAGAGGATTCTGGTATGGATTAGGAGACCTAGACAAACTGCTGAGCACAGTGCCTTCCACAGGTCAGCCAAATGTCCTTACCACCTAAGAGAAGCCCACAGGAGAAAAATCTCTGTATTATGTCCTAAAATAACCCACAGTGGTGCTTTCCAGGGGGTTTTGGGACAAGACAATCCATCCTATTATTATTTTACTGCCATGAGGGAGCTCTCTACAAATGCATGGTGATAGAGCAATAATCTACAATGTACATTCTTATCATCACTTGTGAGTCATATAAAACTCCTCCATTATCATACACCATAAAAAGATTAACACACATTTTAAAAGGTAATTATTACATTTAAAGAAATGAAACCATGTTATGAATTGTATCAGTATATTATTTAGCACAAGAGGCAGCACCAATTTATTTTTCTATTAAAGCAGTTTTTCATAATTCCTACTTTCTTAGAAAATAAAAGCTTAAAGTCAAGCACAGCTGCTGAAGAGCATTAAAGAAACCTGTGTCTGCACTGCTTAACCAAAGCAGTAGAAGAGGTGGCAGCTAGCCACAGAAAAGGGCAGATGAGATAGGGAAAGCAGTAACAAGGGAGGCATGAAATAGTAGGAGACAGAAAAGATTTACGAATTAGCTACTTGTTGCCACTCATTACCATCTATATCTACATCAGGGAAAAATGAAGTTGAGAAGTTTCACAGCTTTGAAAATGTCAGAACATTATGATAATATCAAAGCGGATCACCAAAATCTCCAGTTTGACTTACACATTACTTACAGGATCTGGTTACATCAAAATAGACATGCATTTGGAACCAGTCATTCATGTGGCTGGGTGCTCAAAGGCATATGTACAGTCTGTTATTAATCTTTGGAAATCAACTTTGTTCCTTACAAACACAAATTCATGTACTACTTTTTATATTTCCAACTTCTTACATAATAAAATGCGTCCTTTCAATCAAGGCAATGCAAGCTGACATGTGCTTTTCCTTTGTGAAGCAGATGTTTTAATTGTTAGATAAGCTCCTAATAGTTTGCTTTCTTATAAAGGAAAGTGAAAGTATATGAATGACCTCTCCCTCCCCACGGCTTTTAGAGCAGCTACTTTTCTTGAAGATTAGGAGTCTCTTGGACTCCAGCCCCAGCTTCTCTTGTATCTGCAAGCTACAGTCTGAATTAGTTTTCTCCTTTAACAAAAACTCCTGCTGTGTTGAGAATCTCTTAATTACTTTTCAAGCTTCTCCTGTTATTGTGAAACTCTGAAAATCTGATTACTCTGCTAATAAAGTGAGTGAATACCATTTTTTTTCTATTTCAATTGAAGACTTCAAAATGCAAAGATACACAAAGTCACACAGAAAGCTTGCATTAATATAAATATATGACTATTGTCAAATCAGAACCTTGTGTGAGTAAAATGTAACTGTGGGAACTATTCAGTCCACATGTGATAACACAAAGTACTAAGGAACAAAATTTGACAGTGTAGGTGTTCAGAATTCTTTATCAAGCTAGTTTATAAGACAGAATTTTTGTTCCCTCAGAGAGCTATGAAAAAAATGCATTTAGAATCATAGAATCATCAAAGTTGGAAAAGACCTGCAAGAACATCAAGTCCAACCTTTGACTGAACAAATACACTTTGCCAGTAGTACAGACTTGAAGATCTGGCCCATAACAATTCTGCCAACCATAGCTCTAAGAGCCACATCCAGTCATTCCTAGAAAACTTTCAGGGATGGTGACTCCACTAACTCTCTGGACAGCTTAACCATCCTTCCAGTGAAACAATTCTTCCTGATATCCAAACTGAATCTCCCCTGGCACAGCTTAAGGCCATTTCCTCATGTTCAGTCACTGGCTGCCTGGAAGAAGAGAGCAATCTCCATCTCACTACAGCCTCCTTTCAGGCAATTGGAGAGAGTGGTAAGATCACCCTGAGCCTCCTTTTCTCCAGGCTAAACACCCCCAGCTTCCTCAGCTGTTCCCCTTAGGAATTGTACTCCAGACCCTTCACCAGTCTCACTGTCCTTCTCTGGACACACTCCAGCCCCTCAGTGTCTTTCTTGCAGGAAGAGCCTAAAAACTGAACACAGGATTTGAGGTGTGGCCCCACCAGTGCCAACCCCTGCCCTGGTCCTGCTGGCCACACCATTGCTGATACAGGCCAGGATACCAAGGGTCTGCTTGGCCACCTGGGCACACACTGGCTCATGTTCAGCTGCTGTCGACCAGTACCCCCGGTCCTTTTCCACCAGGCTGACTTCCAGCCATGCCGCCCCAAGCCTATAGCACTGCAGGGTGTTGTTGTGACTCAGGTGCAGGACCTGGCACTTTGCCTTGTTGAACCTCTCACAATTGGCCTTAGCCCATCTACCCAGCCTGTCCAGATCCCTCTGGAGAGCCTTCCTACCCTCCAGCAGATCAACACTCCTGCCCAGCTTAGTGTCATCACTGAACTTACTGAAGGTGCACTCAATCCCTTCATCCAAATCATCAATAAAGATATTAAACAGAGCTGGCCTTAATAATTTTCCTACAACCTTTAGCAAAAAAACCCAAATAACCCAAGCCAACAACAGGGTGGAATACCTCAAGTCCAAGAACACTAAAGCAGTGTGAACTTTTACAGGTGATAGTGGTGCTTTAAAGGCCACCAGAGATAAAGATTCTGAACACACAGTCAGAATTGCTGTGGGTTCTCCTGTCTTTTTATTAGCAATAAAGATTTAAAAATCTGCACAGTCAAAATTATATAGTACAAGGCCAAAAAGGAAAACAGATCTCTACAGCGGGGAATTGCAAATCTGCTATGGTTTAGCAGATGGTCATCTCTTTTGTATTAGATGTCTTTATCTTGGGCTAACTCTATCCCACACAAATGGCAAAGAAATTCACAAATCTCCAAACCAGAGCTGAGATAACCTGATTTGAGCACAGGGGGCCAGGACAGAAGTGTTTCTTCTTTTTTAAGATATTGATGTGTCTGGAGGAGAATTAAAGAAATCTTCTGTGGGAACAGCCCCAGATGATGAGACCCTTCATCACCTCATTGGTTTTGTCTGCGAAGAAGCTTCTTCTCCATTACTGTCTTTTTAAACACTGTCTCCTCAAGTTGATTTGGGATGTACATTCCTTTAACACTTCTTTCTTCCTTGGTAATTTATGCTTTGAGATGAGTAGCTGGACATACAAGTAGATTTATGCTAGCTAATATTGGAAATCATAGGGGAGACAATACAGAGCCTCACCTTAAAAATACATGTGCTTAATCATCATAAAAAGCATAACAGTGAAAGGATGGTGTGCCAGACTTTGGAATTGATGATGCTGACATAAAATTAGAGAAACATGCCTGAATTCTATGGGGTTTTTACTTTATTTTGGGAAAAAAAAAAGTGAAGGGGTGGTGCTTCAATATGGATAAGGGTGCTGAACCTCCATGGTATCTGTCAAAGCACACTGCCTGTAGAAATTTAGCAGGAACTTTAGCCTTTGCCTTGCTGGAGGCTGCTGATCAGCTGCATCCTGCCTCCAGGCTGAGCTCCTGAAGGCAGTCTTTTAGAAACCAGACATCTGCCTTCAAAAATGGCACTCAGTGTTATTCAAAATAAAGGAATGGAGGCAGGGTATATCACTCTCTTCAAGCACTGGACATCTGCATATTTATGGTGCTTGATTTCTCACACCAGTCCCATGAGCTTTATGCCAGCATTCAGCCACTGATCCTCTGCTCCTGAGAGATATCTAGGTGCATGGGCTGCTACATGCAAATTATTACTGCTTGGAAAAGCAGTGCCTTCCTGAGCCTCCCCGAGCCTCCCCATGGAGAGCTGGGCTGATTTTCACTGGCATTATACTGCCTTTGGCTTTGGCTCCTTGCACTTCTGCACTGACTAAGGAGCCCTTCTTCCCTACCTGTGAGCCCTAGGTAAGAGGAACCATTGTCACACATGTAAACATTAGAGTTTTGTTAATATTTTATCTGTCTGCTGAAGCTATTGTGCCAGAAGAGGAGGGAGGGGGGAAAAGAGTAGAACAAAGGCTGGTTGCTTGCTGGCTGTTTGTCCTCAAGAGACTGATGTCCTGACGTCACCCAGCAGCGATTTCCTGACATCACCCACCAGCACGGGCAGAGCCGAGCATTCCTCTTTTGGTTCTTTTGCTGCTGTTCAGAGTGACAGTTCACTGCTGATTATGCTGCTCTAACAAATGGGAAGCAGAACACTTTTGTATTTTTTTTCTCCTGTAAACTCAGAGTAAATTAGATTTGGTGCTCTGCCAAGAACAAAATACAGTCTACTATTGTAAGAATTGTTACGGGCCAGATCTTCAAATCTGTACTACTGGCAAAGTATGTTTGTCCAAATGTTGAGCTAGTAAAGATATCTGATTTGGCCCAGTATCTTTTACATCTCTGCCTTTAATTCTCTCCCTCCCAGAACATACCAGTGAATACAGGCTTTAGAATAGAAGAAAAATATCTGCTTAAATAAGCAGTTCAAGATTCCCAGCTGTAACTATACCTGGTCTGGCTGATTGAAGATCATTGTTTTAAAGCAGTGCAATTAATGTTTATAGTGTACAAATATGAGCTCTGATGATCCCAACACTATTTGCATGAGTGGAATAAAATAAATCCAATGCACCTGAGTGGAGATGGAAGGTCTAAATAATGTAATATCTAGGAGCCATAATAATAACTGCCTTACATAAAGTTGGAAATTACTTCTGTTTTCCTTGCTGCTTTTTCTAATGCTTGTTATTTTTTTTTCTCCAAAGTCTCAGAGTCTGAATAAAAGAATACTCATGACATTTGTTAAAATTTTAAAGTGGTTCACAACTCATACATGTTGGCTCTCCCTAAACTGCTAATTTCTAGCCAAAGACTTCTCTTTTGCACTTCACAAGGGGGGCAGAGCAGACAGCTTAATCTAATCCCAAAAGTGCAAATGTCAGACTAATTTATTTTTTGATGAGTCACACAAATGATTTTAAATAATTCCAAAACAGGTTATACATGCATGTTATATGTCCAGACATTAAAATCCAACAAGAAGAATCCAATAAACAAAAGTTTCATTATAATTGATTTGCCTATCTCTATCTCACAAAATTTTCCCAGCATTGTCTGGATGCAATGATGCCTGCTGTCATGAATACGAATTACATGGTTTAGTATCTCTTCTTTGCTGTGAAAAAAAATTATTAAAATAGAATTTTAAATGGAATCATTTTAAAAAAGGTTACAAGTTATTAGAGAAAATGTATTTTCACCGTAAAATTATTTTTAAATGACAGGATATGGGATGAAGAGTCATTCTAGAGGGACCAGAGAGCAGTGGAGGAATTTCAGAGTTTTCATGTGAAAAACATGGTGCTTTATTAGTAATAGTCTTTTTTGATAATGAGATTTGTTTTAATTAATAGTTTAACATGTGCATTCCATTATCGGGAATTATTGTGCTTCAGAGGCCTCTCAGTGGAAGTAAAGACACAGTGCAGGATGGTGTAAAGATGTTTGATGTAGAGGAAGCCACACTGGCTCCACAGCTGCAAGGAACAGATTCATAGTATCGTGGTGCTGTGAAGGATGACTTCTGCCAAGGAATGTTTTAGCTTGGAGATTCAGTCTCTACACCAATGGGATCACCCATGCCAGGCAAACATGACCGTCCATAAGAAATGGACAAATGCATTTTCCATTTCTTGGGGTAGAAAATCATGTGGAATCACATTGCCCAGTAATATAGTTGACCAAATCTATAATGGCCAAGTTGAACAGGTAGAGTAAAAAGTTGTTTGATTTTTATTTGTATATAAGCAATAGAAAATAAGAAATATTACCTTCTTCTTTTTCATATCCTTTCTACTCTTACTGCTTCCACAACTCACCTCACAAAACAATCAGACTAGACACTTGTTTGTATCTATTTCTGCTGTCATAATACACTCTCAAGAGATTTGAGGTAAGACAGGGATGAAAAAGCTGAGGCTTAACCTGCAAGAAGGAATAAATACTGGTAACTGATGCCCACTGGGAGCAAAGCTGAGTGCTTCACTCTGGCAGAGGAGATGCCAAAATCACTCTGCTATTTTCTTTACTGAGAGTACCATACCTATGATGACATGAACCTCAAAAATTTACACTGGTGTAATTGATTATTATATTTGCTAGTCTTCCAGATGTTGAGATGCATATTATTTTCCTAGGCCCAGATCCCTCCCTCAACAACGTTTAAGAACGTGTCCTTGTAGCCACTTTGTACTACTGTTAATTACAGAGGTATGAGCTGTCCCTGAAGTGATCACACTAATTTCCTTCAGTAAGTGGATGTAGAAGAGTGCTCAGCCTACTGAAGGTAATGTCAATCCCATCTGAGTTTACTGAGTTTATGTGTCAAACCACTTTGTGACTGCAGAGTACTGCACATAAAAAGATTGAGACTCTTCTGGGTGATCACCATCTGGGATTGCTGATCTGAGACACGGGTGTGAAAGCATGCAGTCTGTGTGAATTGTCTGTATCCTCCCAGTTGCTGCTGCTCTGCGTCATCCTTTGAAGTATTCCCTAAGGAATGGCATACTACCCAGCTGAATCAAGCGTGGTTAAGTCTTGCTATAAAATCACATTCCCAAAGCTGGTCTATTTCAGCTTTGAAATAAGTTATGTCCTTAGTTTGTATATATAACTGTTAAACCTAAAAGTATTTCTTTTACAGAACAGAGAGAATCTCCCCTTGAATCTGTGTTGAAGGAGTAATGATAAATCAATTACAAATAAGATATTTGGGGCTAGCTTTTTCAAACAATTCTCCTCTTGATCTATGCTTACTCTGTGAATCTCACTGAAATTTGATTACAAAATATTCCAAGACATTGATTCTGGAAATATGGTTGGCATTTTGTGTTTAGTCAGATTGCTTTTGTTCTGCATGTAAACTGAATCCAAGAAATTATTTTTTTTTAATGGCTGAAAGTTAAGAGAAACTCTTTCTCAGTATTTCAGTGTGATTTCCCTCCATACTAAGACTGACTTATCAAAGCATTCCTTTTCGTCACTTAAACAGCACCTTGGACCAAAGCATTTGTGCTAAACTGTAAAATGACAGCCTGGGTCAGGACAGAACACACAGGTATTGTTCAGAGAGCAGTAGAAGAAAGGCCCTGAAGAGAGAAGTGTCCTTGTTAATGTCATTGCTCTAATACCGCTGACCTGACCAGTTTGCTGATCAGTACACTGAAGGAAGTAGAGTCTCCTAGGAGCTGAGGTCCTTCTTTTCTTGGGCAGAAAGTATTGAAAAACTGAGGCAGTTATTTTAGTTTTGGCCCTTCAGATCCACACAGCTCAGATCTAATGTATAGTTTATGTCTGGCCCATTACCCATGGGACCCCACAATATTATAGTTAAAGAAGATTCTCTTCTGACAGTACTATCCCTATTTTAATCAAAATCTCCCCCATACAGTACTTCTAATATCTTTGGGAGTTGCTGCTAATCTGGAAATATTTTCCAACTCTGAAATCAGTAATTAATGAGACTGTTTGTACTGCACATTTGAATCCCATCTAGAGTTTTAAAGACATGCTAAAAGTATGAAACAAGGCCACCATAAGGTGTTCAAACTAAAAAGGAAGATCATCTAGTAACACACGTTATATTGAAAGAGGTTAGGGGGCATTACCAGATTAATATATGCCCCAATACAGAGAGGCCTGCAATTTCAATTATTGCCTCCAGGTTTTAGCAATTCTGACTTTTAGTATAGATGGCATATTTGCAGATTTCATGCATGGAGCATAAAGAGCTGCTTTTACTTACAACTGCATAGACCTGTACCCTCATGATGTTATAACAACATCTACAGTTATGCAGGAAATAATACTAGATAGGTATCTGACGGCTTTGTTTTTGAAGGTGGCTCAGATACTCAATATCTGGAAGAGAACAGCTCTCTGATTAACAGCCTCCCAATTTGTCATCAACCAAGAGTCTGTGGGTTACAGTGTGTAAAGTGAGGGACTAAGGCACAAGTTCACACATCTGAAAGGAAAAAAAATTCACAACAGTTTGGATTGGGGGAGAGAAGATTACCCAGGGACAAAGTCAAGAAAAAGAATGTGTGTAAAGAGACAACAGGGAAAAATAGAATTGTTGAAAAAGGAAAGGGAAGAAGGAAGAGAGAAAATAGCAAGCTGTTCAGGTATGAAAGGCTTATTTGAAAAAAATCAGGGAAAAAGTAGAAGTGACAAAAAAGGCAAAAAGCAAATACAAAGGCAGAGAAAGGACAGTGGGAGACTCACTCAAACAGAAATAAATGTGAGATGCTCACCACAGTTTTTTCTCCCTGGTTCACCGATCCTCCACTTGCTGTAGGAGCCTTTTTCTTACTTTAGTTTGGTGGATTTTTAAAGCTTAAAATACTCAGCCCCATCTTCATTATCTCAAGGTAGTTAATGAAAGCAGACTTCATTCCAGATACCAAAACCTGTTTGCTACTAAATAAATTAATGAATAAGGCCATAAGCTGACAGAGAAGTCAAATTTATAATACATTATCATCGGTTCCCTGAAGGGATAGGAGGGATAAAACAGCTTATCCACAGAAAAACAAATTTTGCCTTGGATCACAACCTTTTAGGGCAACATCATGTGGAAAGCAGGTGTTATACAGAGTCGTCTTAACAGTCACAGTGGCTGCTGAAAGGCGAGCTATGAAAATAATCCTTGTCTTCAGACAATGAAGCATGAAGCATCACAAGAAAGCATAGGGGAGTGAGAGGGGCTGTGGTTTTTCACTTTCACATAGGGTATCTATGTGAAGAATCCTCTGAAGCAGACAGAAGGCTACCTGGTGCTTTGTGTACATGGAAAAACTGAAAAAGACTGTAAGCAAAAGAAGGGGAAGGTTTTGCTGAGGCACATACCTCTCCCAGGGTGCTTTTGGTTACATGACTCTGCAAGAGTATGTGGCTTTAGAACAGAAACTGTGCTTTGGAGAAAAAAAAAAAGGTTTCAAAATCTACTCTATTTATATGAAAAACTGGTAGTAAAAAACAAAAACAAAAAACCCCACAGAAATAGGCTTCATCTGAAAATCTGAAAAACTTAGATATCCACTATGGACAAAGATGACAGGTACTCATGCAGAAGGGAAATACCTGGCAAATGAAACATGTTGGTGACTGACTACTGGAAGTAAATATTTTCAATAATATTTTTCTTTGCAGTAAAGTTAGTTGGTTGATTAATTCTATGTCCCTGAGATACAAGGCTAGATGCGGATCTAAACTGAGATCCCCCGGGGTAGAAGACCGAGGCATACAGCCTTAAATATTTGCCGCAAGTAGTGAGTAACATGGATCCCAATCTTGATCCCACCTAAAAGAATGATAAGTAGAGGTCTACAACTTGCAGTAAATAATGGCAAACTAAACAGAAAGTGTTGAAGTGTCGGCCGCTCCTCTCACAGGAATCCTTACAGAGGTCACCAGACTTCTCCCTGAGGCTGCTCCTAACAGCAGGGAGCTGAACATCTCATGAATCAGCTCTAAACCACCACGGCCTACAGCTTGGCCTATTAAGGAAAACCAACATTGATTTTGGTTTATGCTGCACTGCAAGGTTCAGAAGCTGATTCACAAGCCATTGGATCTCCCCTGCTACAAGGTGGATGCCCATGGAAGGCAGCAGAGACAGTGCCACTTTTTTTGCTTCAGCCACTGCACCTTCACCTACCATTAGCTATGTGCCAGTACCTTTATGGGAAATTCACTGTGGAGAAGTCCATGAAACAAACAACCTAAAAGAAACTTCCAGCTTAGTCTGAAACTCTGATAATAATCATTTGTAGTTTGCTCAGGATCTCTGTCTTCCCATATACTTTTAAAACTGTACATTATTGTTGCTTCCAAGAAAGCAGCTGCAGCCTGAGATGTCTGACGTATATTTTTTTTCTGTTCCTGGAGTGAAAAATGGTATTCAAGTTGCCTGCACAGCTATGCTGTGGAAAATTAAAGCATTCACTGATGCTTCCAAGAGTTTTATTAATATTTGGCATTTCAACCTGGAGGATTCATAAATCTATACAAATATCGGGGGGGGGGGGTGGCTGAGTTTTTAGCATCCATGTGACTAATATGTACATTTTGTGAGAGAAACTGAGGAAAAGCTGCTCCTTTGTGTAGTTACACAGGTTATTTTAATTCTTCTTACTTTATATTCTATATTTTGCCAGAAAAGACCATTCTTACTCCATAACACTTATAACAAAATCTGATGCCACATAAAACTACACAGTTTAGAATTACACTGTAAGTTTAAAACTTAGTTCATTTTTAGAAAAAGCCTTATTATGACATTCATTAACTTTTGAATTAATATAGATACTGTTTTAATCAAACATGCCTATAGATATATTTTGGTGATCAAACTATGTGAAGTAAATGAAACCACAACACCCAAGCTTTGATGCTTCTAAGTCAGTTTTGGTTTGCATTTTGAGTTCCAGACCAAAGCCACAGTTGAGTGAAAGAACTGTTATGAATCAGAATAAAGAAAATGCTCATGTGAGGTTCTCCCTAAAGAAAACCACAAACTCTTGCACAGTTCTCTATTTTACCTATAAAATTAAAGAGTGCTTTAAGTCTTTCTTCAGAAATAGAGTAAAGCTAAAGTCTCCTGTCAGAGAGCTTGCCCTTGTTAGGGTTTCAAAACAGTGATAGATTTTAAGGAGCACATTCCCTACAGTACACTCAGGACTGTTTTATTAAAATACATACACGGCAAATAATGTATGGCAACACTAGAAAGAGTTTTATAGTGGCAATTAGGATTTTATCCAAAGTCCATTAATGCAAATGGAAATGTTTCCATTTATTTCCAAGGAGTTTGCAGTAGGTCTACAAGAAAAAAGAACAGTGGTCTCTAAGTCTATCCTAGTCCACCCAGATGAGAGGAAACCTGTGTCTGTTTCACATGCCTCCCTTACCTTCTGGGCTGTTACCAATGGATTTTTAATTATCGGTAATGGGCAGACCATTATATTTAAATTGCCATCCAATTTCTGGCCCATTGTTTCAGATCTGTGGGCTCTGTGAGCAGATGCCGAGGCAGCTGTGCAGCTCACAGCTTCCATGGCATTTCACCTCAAGAGAGATGTAGCACAGCAAGCCATTTAGCTGGCGTCCCCTGCCACTGGGAACTTTGGTCCGGTAACACAGTGCAATCCAAGCTGCCGGCGTGCAGGAGGGAAAAGCTATTGTTGAATCTCTTCCAAAACCAAATTATATCTCCCATTGTCTCAAAGGAATAATAAACCCTGGCTGGCTGATTGTGGAATATAACAATAATCTAGCTGAATTAGTGGGCATTCCTGGGAGTGACTGATTTCTGCTTTTTTCCCAACAGCATTTTTTTTCCAAGACAATAATTCTTCTCTGGAAAACAGGACTTATGTATACATAGCTATATGGAAATTAAATTTAAGAAATTTAGAAATTTTATACTTAGAATCCTACTCCTTGTGTGTACATAATCAAAATAAAATCTTCTTAGCAAAAATACATGGCTTTTGAAAGTGGTTTTACTGACATAGTGTTTGGGCCCTGAGGGCACCTGCCAGCCCAACTCTCCTAGTCCGTCCTCCCCTAGGGATTCCCCCACCCTGCCCAGGGGTCCATGTTAGATGCCCAGGACTGTCAGCCTCATTCCAAGGGAGGTTCCCAATGTCCAGGGCAGAGATTAGTGCACTATATTGGAAGGAATTTCAAACAAAAACATCCTCACTGAGACTGACCCATCATGTCAGGTCTGTTTGTCCCACTTGGTCAGAACTGGATGCTTGAAAACCTCACTAACGCATCAGCACACCATTGCAGGGCACGTTTGAATAGGTAACACACAATTTGTTATTTTAATGTGTTTTTCCATTTAGTGGTGGATTGTGGTGTTTTCTCAGTTTAAGTAAGTCATACCTTTGATCTCATGAGTAGAAACCCGGTCTTGATGTCACCAAGCAATTTAGCACCTATTTGTGATCCCAACAATCATGATTCACAAGCTAAGGATCCCGTAATCTTGCCTGCAGATGTTGTCCTAGCAGAGCAAGCATTCCCACTTTCACCGAAGCACAGGCAGAAGCACCTCTTCAAAATGTGAAGCATTTAGATCTTTGACTGAGGATGTCAGAAACACAGACACAAGCCACCTGTTTTCCTGGAGTGACTCTTAATCTCACATCGCTACCTTGAAAACATGCAGTGGTATGGGAAGGGGACAGGGGACTTCCTAATTTCTGTTGCTAATGCGGCTCCATTTTGAACAGGATCATTAAATATTAAAAGAGTGAAAGATCAAAAGACAGAGAATGACTTTTAGCCTGTTTGTTAGGCATCTCACGTCTTCAGTTACAACCCAGTGAAGATGTAGGTATATTTTAGAGAGGAGATGTGATGATAGAGAACAAATAAGTCAAGCACCAAAATGCTGTAGTGTTTAGGACACAAATCGGAGAGTTATAAACTGCAGGGGTTTTGTCCTTTCAGGCAGCAGACAGAATTAAATTTCTACTTCCCACATAATCAGTTATGCCTCTGTCAGCACATTGGACAGGTAAGGGTTTTCTGCTAGAACCAGGAGATCATGAACTCATTGGTAATACTGGCATCATATTCCAACCAATTCAGCTAATCCACCTGTAGTTAAATCCCCAGTGAGAGTTATGCACCCATATTTGTGGAAGACTCTGTGTGGTTATCATCTCTCCCTGCCACTTCCTGATGACTAGGTTAAGTAGATAACTACTCAGCCAAATATTTGTGGACCTCCACTGTCTAAATATCTAGCTCTGCTAATCTATCTCCCTTGAAACATGTGGCCTCCCCTGAGAACTGTGTAGCTTTTACAGCATCAATAGTTAGAAATTGCAACAGACATCAAATTGCCTTTGTGGTCCTAGTCCTCAGCTATGCCTTGGGTTCCAGTTCCAAAAATTTGCCAAACACAGGAAACAAACAGTGTGCTGGATTTTCTAATTACTTTCCACTTTTCCAAATTTACTGAAAAATGCAAGAAGTATGCACTTTGCAGAGGTAGAAATGCCTATGTAAGATACAAAGCTGGTCTAAATAAGAGTTCATTTGTATTAAAATGTAGGAATAAATACAGCTATGAAGGCTCACAACTGAGTTATGAGGTTAAGCAAAATTCCTTCAAATACCCATTATGATAAGATGAAGACATCCAAGAGTCCACTTTTGTTCAGCTCGGGGTTCTGAACTGTGGTAAGGATACCAGAAAAAAGTCTGCTTAGTTAGGAAGTAGATACGTGTTCCTGCGTTGTGCTTTCCAGCTTCCTAAAATAAATGTTTGCCTTACCTGTGTCCTCCCCATTGCCTCTCCATGACTGTGCAGCCTTGGGAACAGTTCTAGTCTGATTAAGAGAGTGTGTCCCTACCCTGAAGTTGCTGGACCCACTGCTTGCTTCATTTCACGCAGTTGAGGAAGACAAGCACTTGTTGTTTTGATTCCTGCTCCCTGAAGTTCTACCGATGCAGCTTACCGAAAAGCAGAGAGAAGTTTGCCAGGTTCTGCCTAGACCTAGAGACAAGAGATTCCATTTATTCCCTGCAGTAGTTACCACCAAAGATGAGACAAAAGATGTTTGATTTTTTTTCTTCCTTTATTTGTCCTTGGACTGCTGGCAGCTGGCAGCTTTTGTATTGGCACCAGTTGTGCATAAGATTCCACAAAGCAGAAGGAATAATTTAGGTTTATCAAACTGCAGACATTCCCCTTCATCCCTTCCAATTACACCCCAAATCAGGCTCTTTGGCCAGGATTTTCAGGAAACAAGTGCAAAATACGACTAGTCTGACTTATTACTGCAGGGACTTCCACTTCAGTGGGGGAATCCCCAGTAGAGAATATGCTAGTATTTTCCACCATGTACGAGGCAGACAGTCTGCTTTAGACTCGTGGTCTGCTGTGTTCCTGAAATACATTTGGTCACTCCTATTGAAGGAATTGAACAAGCCTGCTTATGGGGTTTGGTTTGCTGTGATGGATGCAGAGCCTACTCCCTAGGCATGCATTAAACATAAAGAACATTAGCCCACATTCTTCTGGAACCTTAACTATATTAAAAGGGAACATGGGTGCCCACGGCTTCTTTTTCTGTGTAAAGATGTAACTTTTCCAACAGAACCACAAGAGATCCTCAGAATTTTACCCCTCTTTAATCAGAAAACCAAGCCCTGATCCTGTGAATTAAGATGTTATGAAACCAACAGAAAATAATAGGAATGCGGAGGTGCTGAAGAGAATGTGGAAATAACACCTAAAACACCCCAATTTTCTTTTCTAACCTGTCTTCACTTTTCAACATTCTCTCCCACATATGGTGATGAATTAAGACAGGCAATGCAGGGAATTCTTCCAGTTACAGGTCACTGCATTACAATAGCTCTGGAAATAAAGATTTTTCCCTTCAGTACATGCAATATGGGATTTTTAAAGCAGCGGCTTAGTCTAGGATTCAGTTATCAACAATGCGTGTGTAGAAATTATCACAGAACTATCCTGAGAAAATATCTTGCAGTTAGGCTCTAAGTTAGGCTCTAAACCAGCACATAGAAACAAACCTCTGTTCCAGACACCATGCAGTTAACTTATTCCCTATCTTAAACAAAAGATTAGTTTAAATTTCATTAAAGGACATGGAAGCAAGTTATTACCTCCCTCCTACCCTCTCCTAATACGTTTTATCTTTATTCTTTACAATCCTGGATAGCAAAGCAGCTGAGAGCCACCAGGATTTCTGATGCCACACAGTTATTGTCCCAGTTGTTTGTTCCGGTTCCAGCTGAATGATAGCGGGAGCTGTTCTGCTTCTGAGCAAAGGGGAGGAGGAGCTGCAAATTCTTAGTTTTTTAGGCTAGAATGAAAGAAACCTTAAAAGCTGTTTGCCACACAACTTACAACTCCTTTTGCATTTAATAGCCTGAAAATATTAGAGTGAATAAATGCTAATGATTTGGGGGTTTGTAGTGTTGTAGAGCAAATAAAGAAGTTAGGCTAGCAATAACTTGCCTCTGTGTTCACACAATCATTTTACTTCAGAATGCCATGAAAATACTTTAAACAGATTTCTGTCAAGGCATTGTTTGAATAATAGGCTTACCTAGTGCTCAGGATTCAATCAATGTTTTCCTTGATATAGGATGTCATTTTGTAAGTGATGAGGACATACACAATTAACTGAAAACTCTAATTAAATTTCTGCTGCAGATATCTTCCTTGGTATGCCACTTTATTCTACATGCTGATAGAAAAGAAACAGAAAGATTAATCCTGATCTCTGAATCACTCAGACACTGCATTTTCGCACACAGCTGGCACTTCAGAGATCAGGGTACCTGTGAATTTCAGTTTACATTTGCCAACATACAGAGTGGGATTCATCCAAGTGGCAACAAAAGCAAAGCAAGATTGCAGGAAAAAAATTAGATGCAGTGTGAGAATAAACTATCTACAAATAGGAGAAAGAGAACTACCAGAGGGGAAAAACCAGAGAACAAGCTAGATCTGCTGGATGGTCCTTACAGCTGGATGGTGCCACATAGTAGCATAAGGAAAACCAGCTATGGGAGAAGAATCCTGGAACAGCATAAAGCTACTGCATGAACTCCTCATTCTGTGCCCCACCACAGCTCAGGATGGAGGACCAACCCGGGAACAAGAGGGCCTGCTGCTGAGAGCTGCCTGCTGCCCACTCTCCAAACAGCCCCATGGGGCCCAACTCCCAGCAGGGGAGAGATGGGGGGAACAGCACAGGCTATGACAGCTCCTGTGGAGCTGGAAAGTGCAATCAGGTAAAGAATGAATAAAGGCACCTTTATCCCCATTCCTCCAACCATCTGCTGATAGTAGTTCGGATGGATGAAACAAACTGGCTCATTAGGACTTAGTTGGAAAAGGTTGATATAACAATCAAGCACATCATGGACAAATTAATATTACCATCTCACTTTATACTATAAAATATTAAAGTTTCAAAAGAGAGCTATGCTATCACAAGAGAGATAGTTATGTTCACCTATACCATGGTTGAGATGGTTTCTCATCTTTTCTCTGCCTCAGAAAACCAAACCCTTTTTAGCAGTTTTAACTTGACAATGGTGTTCATTCAATGACTTTAACAGTGATATAAAAATGACATTTTAAATGGGAATGAACAGTAGTCCATAAATAGAAATGCAGAAAAAACGTCACAGTTGCATTTTCCGATTTCTTATTTTAACACAGAACAATATTACCCTGGTTTTTAACTAAAAAGAAATGGATAAAACTCACCATAATTGACTACAGCTCAAAGAGTAAAAAAACCCGAAATATCTAAATAGAACTATTACGTCTCTAAATTAAACACTTCTAAATGGAAACTATGCTCAGATTTCTCCAACTTCATAGATTTTGACTGACATATCTGTCCTTGTAATAGACACTCTAAATCAAGAGCCCTTAACAGAAGTGTCCTTAACTTTAACAGTTTTAAAGCGTGACTGCCTGTGCCAGGTGAGATGAACTCCAGTGTATCTCCGCAAGGAAGCTCCAAGCCTCTGTAAGAGTAAAGAACTCACGTTGCTTTGGCTGTGTCTGATGGTGTAAATAGTCTCAGCTTTTAGAAACCACACAAAACTAATCATGGGGTGGGGGGGAGGGGAAGCGTAACTTGTGTGTTTTAGCACTCCAGCATGGGGGAAATCTAACACTGAAGTATTGCCACTCACTTCAAAAGGGCCAGGATTCAACCTATATAATCCAAATTTAGAAAAGTCTTCCAAAGGATTTTGAGCAATATTATGCAACCTTTAACATCTGAGGGCCAAACACATTATTTTGAAAGGTCAAAAGGATAAAAATGGGAGCAGCTGACTACCCTGCCCTACTCTCTTTACACTGCACAGGTAGGGCTCCTTCAAAACCTCTGCTTTTAGAACAGGGCACACCTCAGTGTGTATGTACTATTCATAAGGCAGTACAAACCTTCTGCCTAGTTTAGTTGCCCTTAATTTAAGCCCTACCATTTAGGGCTTTGGGCCAGAGGTTACACACCAAAAGAAAAAATCAGGGCCTGACTCGTGATGACTCAAACCTCTCACTCGGTGCTGAAACACTTCAGCACTCCCTTGATTATTTTGGCACTGGGAATTTATGACCCAGATTCTGGGACACTGTATGGCCCCATCCTGCCCCTGTCTCAATTAGGCTATTCACTCAGCTGCTTTCTCTGTGCTTCCTGCAAATCCTAGCAGAAAAGATCCGTAATGAAGCACCATGAACTGTCACCAAAGAGAAGTCCTGACACAGGCTGAGGAGTTAACACAGACGAATGTATGACTCCTTTAAGGCACCTTTAAGCTGTCAGAGCAACATTAAGGAAATATGGTTAGAAGAATCATTTAGAATTGAATTTTATCACTTCCTGGATGGTTTTCAGGAGGTCTATTTTTGAATGACTGAAAGGAGAAAGCATGATTTAAGTGATTTTTAGAAGGAACCACGATGTCAAGAGCATGCAATGCACCTTTCAGCACAAATGAGAAGCATTACTTGCAGGAGGTTTGCATTTTTGAAGGACTTTCACACATCATATTCTATTAATTACTTCATTATTAGTTCTTCTGAGAAATCAAAATATGCTAGCAAATAGAAACCCACCTAGCTGACATTAGGAGCTTTTCTCCATCATAAGCAGGAAAATATCTTGTAAATGCATGCAGAACAGGAAGAACTAGCTGACTGTGGTATTTTAAGTTTAGGTGAAAATATCACTGGGATCATTTAGCAAAGAAATAGGAAGAGTAAACAAACCAAGTAATTTGAAAACAATTTCTCAACAAAGAAAATGATTAATTTTACATACAGGGAAACTGCAAAAAGCACTTACGTTATCTGGATATAACATGAGAGTAGGTACCAATAATGTTTCTAATCCTTATATACCACAGTAGTGCTTCAAGTTCTCAACTTCTGTATGTATGGTGGAACAGACTCCACCTACACCTTAACCAGACGTCAGAAAAAAATACAATACTTCACAGCTCAAGCAGGGAGAAACTTTTCCTCCTACATGTGGAACGGTGAGAACACATTTTATCTTTCTTAATTCCCTTTAGATGTTGAAAGTGGGAAAAAATTCTGACTTGGCATTATCCCTTTACCCTTGGCTGGTAAATTTCCCTGTTACAGGAAGAAAGGTTTGAGATGATAGTTTACATAACATAGCTAAGCATATTATGTAAAGATTAAAGCAGCAGGGTCGGCAGAGGGACAGAAGCGTCTCACTCGCCCAGCGCAGCCGGGGTTACCTGACAGCCAGTTCTGCTGCAAGTTTGTTTTATTCCAGGTTAATGTCCCCAGTAAACAACTAACATTTAAGCGCGGCTCTGCTTTGGCCTCTCCCATTCCTGACTGCAATGCTTTCCACAGAGGCAATGCCTGCCTGCGTGGGAGGTGAGGTTCATTTACCTGGCCACAACCAGGCGACAGCGCCTATCTCTAGCTGGGATGCTGCACGTCACCCGGTGCCGCCAGCGGCCGGGGGCGGTTTGTGCCACCCAGCTGTGCCGATGCCACGCAGTGGTCGAAACTGCCACGGTAACACAAAGTGCGGCCATCAAGTGCCAAGGGCCTGGGGCCCCCCCGCGGGCTGGCGGAGGCACCGCGTGCCCTCGCACCGCCCCTCCCCAGGTACCGCGTCCCTCCCCGCCCGGGGCATCGGCCGCGTCCCCTCCGGCCGCTCCCTCCGGCTCCGCGGAGACAAAGGCGCTGGGGAGCTGCGGGCGGCAGGCCGGCAGGACCGGGGAGGGGGCGGAGGAGGGGGCGACTGGCGAGGGGAACAAAGGAGCCGAAAAAGACCAGAAGAGCCAAGAAAGTTGATACCGGCCTCCGCCGCCCCCAGCCCTGTCCCGGCCCGCCCCTCCCACCTCCCGGACTTTCGCGTGGGGGCCGACGGCAGCCCAGCGGCGGAAGGGAGAAAGGCGGGGTACCCTCACCTCCATCCCCCCCCACCCCCGACTCCCCGGCCGAGGGTCCCCCGCTCGCCCTATCCCCTCCCGCCTCCTCCTTCGTCCTCTGCCCCGCTGACCCCGCCCAGCCCCCGGTGCTTCCCTTTAACGCGCGCTCCCGCCGCCGCCTCTTGCCCCTCCCCCCTGCCCGGCGGCGCGCGGCCTCCGCCAGCCCCCGCGGGCACGCGCCCGCCCGCGCCCCCCATCCCGTCTCTTTCCGCCCCCCGCTCCCCCGCCGAAATCGCGCCCGCGCGCCCCCGCCCTCCCC
>VZUI01038669.1:0-52260 GCA_013401135.1 Cettia cetti | reverse complement strand
CTTGGACAAGCACCCATAAGCACCCAGCAATTAGTTCCCTTGGCAACCCAATGGGGAAAAATTCCACAAACAAAAAAAAAAAAAAAAAAACAAAACAAAAAAAAAAAACAAATTCAACCCCCAACAAAGTCATTCCACCCCGGCGTGCTAACTTGCCTGCTAACTGGGTGCTAATAACAAAAAGACATAACAAGTCATGATGAGTTGTAAAGTGCTGGAGAGCAGATAGACATCCTCATTAGAGATGAGAGAAATAAATTGGCAAGAATCCTGTGTCTCAATTACTGTTATTCTGTACAATGAAATTCAAAATTCCCTGACAAGAGGTGTTATAAATGGCCTTACCTAGAGCTACTTTATTCATCTATCAAAGCATCAAAGGAAGAACAGGAAATGGTAGTTAAATTTTGTCTTATTTTCTCTGGTGTTCTACTCTGAGTTAGTGATAATGTCAATTGGGTATATTCATCAGTTATGACATTTTGTACTTGACAAATTGATGAAGGTTTAGTAATGCATGACAATTTTCCTTATCAAAACTTCTTTTTAAAAAAAATACTTTTAATTACTATGCATCTTAATCAATATGGGTTTTACTTCTGATTAAAGTAGCCATTGAAATCTTGACAATGCTTGACACACTCCATCTGAATTTAATTAACTTTTTTTCTTTCCTGTTTTTTATTAGCTGCTGTGGAAGGAAAGAGAATGGAGAAGCAAGAAAAATCAGCTTTATACAGAGTTACAGATGCACTTGCTAGCATAACAAAGTTCTGACTTTATTAACTTCATGAGAATACCCAAATTAATCAATACTTAGTATTGAAGTCACAGTATTCTGGAGCTGGTAGAAAGTCATGAATCAAAGAATCTTTGAATCATAACAAGGTTTTGGTTTGGAAGGGCCTTAGAAATCATCAAATTCTGACCCCTTCCCACAGGCTGGACACCTTCCACTATCCCAGGTTACTCCAAGCCCCATCCAACCTGGCCTTGTATGCTTTCAGGCATGGGGCAGCCACAGCTGCTCTGGGCACCCTGTGCCAGGGCCTCTCCACCCTCACACCAAGAATTCCTTCCCAATATCCTATCTAACCCTACCCTCTGGCAGTGGGAAGCAATTTCCTCTTTTCCTGTCACTCCAGACCCTTTCCCAAAGTCCCTCTCCAGCTTTCTTGGAGTCCCTTTAGGTGCCAAAAGGGGCTCTAAGGTCTCCCTGAAGACTTCTCAACAATCTTCTCTTCTGAAAAATCCTAATTCTCTTTCAATTTAATGACTATGGACATGGCAAGAGGAAATCATTCTGAAGCAGAAATTATTTGATTTATATTGGATATTTGTAAATGGTGAACTTGTTTTTTCAATAACTATGACATTTCAGAGAATAAAAAGAATCTGTCCAGTATGAAGTAAGAGTAATCAGAGACAGACAGAATAATGCACATAACAATTCCTTAACAAATTCTCCATCATACCCACTTAACTTTTAACTAAAAATAGCAGTTGTCAGAGAAAATGTAGGTTTCATGATCAAGAGCCAGGAAATTTGTGATCTTCATTCGTATTTGAGTATAGGATTTTAGAATCTTGACAAAGGTGTGGCTGTATAGTAGGGAAGCTCTCCAGGGTTTCATTGTACCAAGGATATACCCTAGAATAAATTAAATCATCTCTTTTGCTCCCTTTCCTCACCAATCAAAGAGTCTAGAAATGAAATGTTACTTCAAATTTTGAGAAAGAGTCATAAACAAAAGTAGAACGTTTCTTACTGCTTCTAGCATTCCACTTTTTTCAGGCTAATATAATAAAATTATTTATGTTTGAACCTTAGGAGATTTCTATTTCAGCCTTTTGCTTGAGGCAGGATTGCCCTGAACTCAGGCAAAGATCATGCCATCTTTCAACAGTTCAGTGTCTTCCTGGGTGGAAAACTCCACTGCTTCCTTAGGTTACCTGTTCTAATAATTGACCATTTTTGCCTTGAGAAATATTTCTTTATGTCAAATTGCAACCATCCTCACTCTAATTTACAACAATTTTCTTTACTCCTCCTGCCACCAACTTCATTAAACACTCTCCACCTAGTCAGACACTCCTTGCAGGTATGGAAAGTATTTTTTTTGACAGGTTCCCTCTAAGATGTTTCTGGTCATGGTCAGTTCTCTCGAATTCTAACAGGGAAAATGCTCTGGACCCAAATATTTTGTTGTCCCTTTTCAGACTCACTGCAGTTTATCCATGTATTTCTTGTAACAAAGTGCTCAAAACTAGCTCATCACATGGAAAAAAAAAAAAAAAAAAAAAAAAAAAAAAAAAAAAAAAAAAAAAAAAGAATATATTTATCTCTTTCTAATGTGATTTAAACTGGTCTTTGCTATCTTTCTACAGCCCAGCACTTTGCAGACTTTTAGCAATATATGATGAAGGAAAGTATTTCTAACTTGAATTTACTTAATTGGTACAACAGTTGTTCTCAGATTAAACACAAGTTTCATGTTACACAGGAATTAAGTGTAACACAATTAAAATCTCTATCAAACCCAAAATATATCAAATTTAACAGCAAAAGCCCATTAAGATATCTCTGGAGATATTAGCAAACCCTAGGCATATGTTATATGATTATTTATTTTTATAAAATACATGAAAACAATTGCTTGTTAAATCTTGCCTTCATATGAAAAGTGAAACCTTGCTTCCTATTGGCATCCATGGGAGATTGTACATGAACTTCAGCAGGACTCCTAACGCCTCCAGAATGTACAAACAATGCTTCTGTCTGAATATTAATTCAAGCATTAGGCTATAAATAATAAACACAGAATTTTAATTGAAAAATAGGCACGTTTTACAAAATGTGGTGCCTGAATCACTTCTTAGATACTGTATGAGGCACACAGCCCAGGGTGGCTTAAACAACCAAGAGCTACTTTAGGATCTTCTTAATTTCTGTAGAGACTGCATGTCAGTCTTGACTTGAATCCAGCCATCCCATCCTTATCCTTGTCCTTCACATTTTTTAACTTCAATAGTAGCATGTCGCCTGCAGTAAGGAATCAGGATGTATATGATTAACACTGCTGATAGCTGCTTCTGATTTACACTTTTATTTCCCTTCCTAATTACTGAACACTGTTAAAAATGCTGAAAACAAAGGCATGATATTTAATCTCTATAAATGAAAATCAGACAGAAAACTGCATAGAGATCTGGAAGTTTTGCAAAATCACATTAAAATAAAACAAGGCTGCCAAAACAGTGAAAAGATAGAAACAAAAAGCTGAAATTTTACTGGAAGAAACAAACTCAGCTATTATCAATTGTCACAGTCCTTGAGCTACCTGTTCATCAGGAGATGTGAAGGCTTTCATTAAACACTATTGTGCTGAATTTCTAAGAATCAACTACAAATACTTATTATTATTATTATTAATAATAATAAAGCAGTAGAAGTACTGATTCTTGAAAGACAAAGAAGAAAACTGATTTTCTCTGGTTGTTCACTGCTGCTTGGACAAGACCTCCCCAACTTTGTATCCCCACCTCTGTTTTGTTCTAGTCATGTCTCTTCACTGAATTTTGGATTCCTGCATCTCAGGGAGGTATCTATTTATTTGATTTCATTCTTGTTCTTTCCTCTTCCTTGATTTCTTTCTGGATCTTTCCTCAAGGCATCGAGTTATAGATGTTCACCCATGAGCAGGTCTTGACTGTTCTTGAAATCAGTATATCTGGGTGAAAACAAAGCATTCTCAGTGCAGTGTTGCCAGCAGGCCAGTGCATGAAAATGCGAAATCTTTCTTAAAACAATTCAGTAAGAAGAAAACACAATAAAAGCTTTCTGACTAATTTAAGGCTTCCTAAGGGGACTGATGTGAAACTCTCAGCTCAGTTTTAAAAAAACAGAGCCCATGGAGCTGCTGAGTTGTCTCTGCTGTGGAGGGCATGCCAAAGTCCTTGGCTATACAAGCTCGCTGGTGCTGTAGGAATCCCCCTGGTTTCTCCAGACAGAATTGTTCATCATCACATGTCACTGCTGGACTACAGTTCAAAGGCAACACTCAGCCTCAAACTTACACAAAACCACATACCCAAATTCATCTACTCTTTCCTGTAACCAAAAGAAGTGTCTCTTGCTAGCCAGATACACCTTTAACAGCAGCTGAACAACAAAAGAAGGAATATGCATCTTATTTAACAGCCTAGTTCATGCATCCCAGTTGTTCCTGGCTGCCTCCCAGAAGCACCATAAAATGTCTTTCCAGTAGGATCCAAATATCCCCTTCCATTAAAGGCACAGAAAACAAGAAGTTGTAAGTGGTAAGTGCTATATACTTTATGCAAGCATGAGGGAGTAGAAACATCAGGGTAATGGGTAGGAAAATCAGCAAGCAAGTCTCTGTAGTCATATAGACCAAACTGACTGTGTGACATTTCAATTTTGAATGAATGTCATAAACCATAGAAAATACAGGTTTAATGAATATGCCTACATAAAAGCATAAACAAGACAAACCTTTTCACCGTGATGTTTATATTTACAGCACATAAGTTACAAATTAAATTTACTCTGGGATGTGCTTCTGATATGAATGACTTTTTTGTAAAGAAATATTATCTGTAATCATCAGATCACTGAGAGCGGGAAGGATCCATTAGTGCTGTTGGGGATGATGAACTGAAGTAGTGTTTAGTGGGTTTTAATTATGCTAAAAGATGAAAGTGCTCAGGAAAGGGTGTATGTCATACCAAAAGGAAGGAAAGTGAACTGACTTTATTTAAGTAAGTAGACATGTTTATTTCCAACAATTTTAAGCTGATTGCTTATTACATTAATATGTTTTAGGAAGCTGATCTATTCCAGTACTTTGCAGTTACATTGTTTAATATTGGCAGTCAAAACATTGAAAAACTATGAGTCTTGGCTATAAAGTTTTTAAATTATGAGATTAAAAAATATGTACAAGAATTGTTCATATTTTAGCTGCAGAGATATACAAAATCCTCACTGCAATCAGAATGTTATAGTTATCATTATTTTCAAACACAGGTTTCCTCAGAGGCTCACAAGATCAAACTTTAAAAATGATGCCAGCAGTGAAATACTGCCTTGACTGAGGTAAAGAGAAAATATACTACTGATTTCAAGAGGATTTCAATTAAAAAATCATAATAAAATTTTAGCATGCGAATTCTCTTTTGCCTGTGTATTAACTTCTCTCTGGTAACACACTGCAGTCTGGAGTTTGATATAAAACTTCTTAGAGCAGAATGAGCTTACAAAGAACCTTGGCCTGGTTTCTTCTCCCAGTACCTCTTTAAACCTCCACCAATTATATTCACATGGCTTTACAAGTACCAGACAGAATAGATTCATGTTCCTTGTCAGGTAACTCTGAATCAATGTATTCCTCCAGCTTTCTGACAGAGACACAACTGTTGTGTGCCACAGCCCCAGGAGAGTCCCTTAGACACATCAGTTACAAGACAACATCTAGCCATTTCTAAGAGGGAGAAGGGAGGTGATAATTATCCTGTGGCTGCCTTCAGAATGTTTTCTTCCTGCCCAAAGACCTTTACTGATAGCAGAATGACAATATAGATAACATTTGTGCACACAAGAAGTCTATTTTACTCTCTGATAGCTTCACAAACAAAACACCTCTTCTTTTTGTTATCATTCCACGTGTTTTTTTTATGGCTAGAAATGTGCAGATACTTGTTGACACCAGCAGTGTGCCTGGAGAACAAACACTTCATTGTTACTTTCCCCATTAGCTGACACTCTAACCACAAGTTTTTTCCTTCCAAGGTGTCTCATGGTACTTACATGCAACAAAAAATATTTTTCGCCTGTTCATATTTCATGCTTTAACCCTTGTTAAACCAAGTTCTAAGCCATTCACAGACCTGTACCACAACTCCAATCAATTTTCTTCTAATTTTCCTGGCTAGAACTCCCTCAGAAATGTAAATTACAAAGCAACACTGTTCATGAAATTTGACTTTGACAAAACCAGCCCTTCAGCTTGCAGCACATAGTGGTCATCCCACTCCATTACTTTTATCCATATACCTGGATAATAGACAGACAGGAGCTTGCACTTGGTTTGTTAAGTTAGCAGCATCTAGCATTAATATGCTTTGTTACTGTCCCATTTCTAAAACCTCCTTTCAAAGGTTTCAGTGAATGGCCTCAGTATGATTCTAATACTTCAAAAGGTGTTTTACTGAAGGCTGTGTGAGCACAGGATTTTTGCTGGGCCATTCATGCTAATGTATGCCTAAATAATATAAAGTAATATAAAGAATAAAAATATGATGTCTGAACTATATGCAAAATAGAGCATCCACCCCTGGGCTGCAGAGTGATCATGATTCTAATAAGACAATTTTCTAATTGGACATTAAGTATCATTTTCCAGTCATTCACTAATTGAAACTCATTTAAGGCTTTTTGATTGGGAAGAAACCCCATATGTTTTCCCCAGAAAAAGCTCATCCTGCTTTCCTCCTACCTTTCAGCTTAACATCTCAGTGGGTTTTGTGGTCTGGAATATTGAATTTCTGATTACGGATAAGATGTTTACAACACAGATGATACTTATGATCAGTGCATCTCAGAGCAAATTTAATTTGTTTCCGCTGTGCTGTAAAAAAAAAAAAACAACCCACCAAAATAAAAAAGAAATACAAACCCAATTTTTTTATGGTTTTATAAAGTCATACTCAGTAAATCCATGTTTGTCATTTCATGTGGTTTTCTCCATTAAAAAAAGTTATTTTTGTTTAAGCCTATTTGCCAGAAGTGATTTACCTCCCAATTGTTGCTCTTCATTACAGTAGTTACCCAGGGCAGCTCCTAATATTCAGAGCTGTGTCCTGCTCAAATCCCTGTTGAATGTAAGAAAAAGGTTTTTAGCTGGAATAATACCAGCGTGGTAACAGGGCGAGAGGACCTATCTTGTTTAATTGGACTGACGTACATAGTTTTTAATGTTAAGACCTAATCTAATCCTGCTAATGGAAAAATTTAATATTCTGATAGAATCATTTAATGAAATAGAATATTATATCCTGTGTTCAGAACGAGAGAAAAAAACCTTTAATTTGTACAAGCTTGATAGCTCAGTATGCATTTTTCATTAGCAATCATATGATTCTAATCCTTAGCCCAATCCCAATGTTTTCTTTTATTTGGTGGTTTCAGATAAAGCCTCAGAAAATCTTGTCTTAAAAGTCATATTTTGCCTTGATATGGTAAATTAAATGAAGTATTGTTTGCTACTTGATGGCTTTGTTGTCCAAGATGGTGCCGCAGTCTCTTATATCCAGTCATGCTGTGGGGTTCAAACACAAAATCACAGAATCAAGGAATCAGTCACAGAATCACAGAATCACAGAATCACAGAATCACAGAATCACAGAGCCACAGAACAGTTTAGGTTGGAAGGCATGTTTAAGGTCATCCTGATCTAAACCTCTGCCACAAGCAGGGACAACTTCTACTACCCAAGATCGCTCCAAATCCCATCCAACCTGGCTGTGGACACTTCCAGGGATGAGGCAGACACTGATGTTCTGGGCAACTGTCCCAGGGCCTCACCACTCAGACATCCCTGCCATATCACAGCATAGTGGGTTAAACGTTGTAGGGTCCTAAACTACTTTTATGGTAGGTTAATTCTGCTAGGAACACTATTCAATCCAGCTTCTGACTGCTCTAAAACAGCTGATGAGTCCTCAATGTATAAAAACACACACACACAAAAAAAAAAAAAAAAAAAAAAAAAAAAAAAAAAAAAAAAAAAAAAAAAAAAAAAAGCTATCTCCTGTTTGGTCTTGGGATGGCATCTGGCATCAGCCAGTAGGTGGTGAGCAAGTTTGTTTTTTCCCTTTTTATTGCCATTCTTAATATTTACTATTATTATTCCATTTTGTTTTTAATCTTTTAACTGTTCTTAACTTGCAACTTTTACTTTTGATTCTCCTCCCCATTCACTGGGGTGTGTGGGAAAGAGGGTGTGAGTGAGTTGCCAGCTGAGCTTACACCATGACATGACCTCAGCATCCTTTGATCCTGGTGGCCAGTGCTTCCATGATTCCTTACCCCTTCTCTATTTCAACACAGAGACGAGTAGGTAGGATCCCACACAGTACTGCAGACAGAGAAATAGAGGCTTGTATTCAAACTTGGGGAAATCTGTGATATATGTGAATGTCATAAATGTCATCTAAAAAGCAGAAGTGAACGTTTTCAGTTTTTAAAGGGGTAGTGTGTTGGGGGTTCAGTTTTTCCTTTCCTTTTTCTTTCTTTTCTTTTTACCAGTGGAATTTTTTCCCGTTGTGTTGCTAAGAAGCACTGATGGCTGCGTGCTTGAGACAGTGAGGAGGGGAAACTCTCACTCAATCTGAGCCCTCAGAGAAGAGAGGTGTAGCTGCAGCTTGGGGAACGGAACTCACTCCTGTTGCAGAAGCCCAGCCCTGTCCTGTTTCTTCTGGTGTGAGGTAAACCTCTGCTCCTGGGAGCAGCCACTGAACTGGGACCTTGTTATCTCCGGCCTCACTAAAAGAAGGGCCTGTCACTGTGCTGGGAGCCGGCTGACCGTTGTCCTGCCTCCTGCTGCTTCTTTGGCACTGCTCTGAGTTTATTGCTACTCTGTAGCCCGCACCCCCTGCCTGCCCAGACCTTCTGCATCTTCAGCCACAGCTCTGGAGTTCCTGATCCATCCCTTCAGCCACTCCCTGCCTGTGACAACGCCGCCATTACCGCGGGCTCCCCCAGCCCGCGCCACAGCGCCCCCTGCAGCCGCGGGGGGATCAGCGCACCCGCCCCGCCCACCGGGAGCCAGCAGCGCCCCTGGCGGCTGAGACCAGAACTGCAGCAAAGGGGAAAGTGCCGCGCTCGGGGAAGCTGTTACTGGGCCCTGGGTTCTGTTCACTATTGTTGCTGTAGTTGTTGTTTGTTTGCCTTGTCAGACACACTAGTAAAAACTCTTGCTCCTATCCCCATATCTTTGCCAGAGAGCCCCCTTAATTTTCAAAATTATAATTATTAAGGGGGGGGGGGTGTGAATTCTCCATTCCAAGGGAGGCCCTGCCCTCTCTAGCAGACACCTGTCTTTTCCAAACCAAGACAAAGTCAAAGCAGTTCATTGTAAGAACGCCTTGGCAGTGCTGGTAGTTTCTAGGTGGTCAGGGTCGCAACAGGTGGGTAAAGGATGTAGCTCCAGCATGGTTTATTTTGCGCTGGGGCATGCATTGCTTGTGCTTATTCCAAAGCACAAACATTCTTCTTATGTACAAAGTTTTTGTGGGAATGGACCCTCCATCACCAGGTAAAAATTGCCCATGAGCTCAACCATAATGTGGGGATAGAAGTTTCAACCAACTGTTCCCCACCTAACAGGACTTCATTACTCTCTCATGTGGATCATGAGAAAAGAGTTTTACTACATTTCTTCCCATTAATGCTACTGTAATTTTAGTGAATACCACTGGAACTAAGAATTGCTGGACAGAAGTAATTATCATCTGTCAGCTGAACATGATTAAAAAAAAAAAAAAAAAAAAGATAGAGTGTTAAAAAGCCTTACCTGTATATTGAGTCTCACAGGAAATTCTCAAGTGTTTTCTTTTCCATACAAAAATTCCATTATCACACTTTATATATACAGCTGAATTAATATTTCCTGTGAAAATGCCATGAAATTTCATTTTCAAAGGCCCTGTATCCCATCTCACTCCTATCCTAATATATCTTGATCAAGTCTTTCATGTAGACAGCTATGCTGAAAATTCTATCATACGTATTCATAGACCAGTTATTACAGATACAGTAATTGATGCTTTATATGCTCCACAAGGTTTTAAAAAATATTAATTGCCTATTAGTCCTATTGCAGGTGGAAACACTGGAAAGATGGCTCCCTTCTGTAATATAATAAACTCATTTTCAAGTTACTTTATTGCACTGTGAAACAGAGATATGTGCACTGAAACCTAGCACTGTCTCAAGCTACACAATGCTATTCTGAATTTCTATTGCTCCAAAGTTAAAATTTTGACAACTTTAAAGTTGTTAAAATTCTAATAATGGTGATGCTTTAGTCCTAAGTGTGTCTAGACTGTGAGATGGGTACATGAGAACAGATTCCCCAGGCCACATACAGATTTTCCAGGCAGGACACTATGGTCATGCACATGTATTTTTTTCCCCATGATAATAAGACCATGCATTCTTGATCTTCTTTTGACAGGTAACTAAGATATGTTCAGGATTCATCCCTTTTGTATTGTGTTCACTTAAGAAAAACACATGGATTAAAAAAAGCCAGAGAATCCCCATGCTAAAGGACTTCATCCACATGTATTACAAGGAGAACAGTGATTTATAAAACATGTGGGAATAGAAGACAAAGCTCATTCTGAAAGAGCCTGGAAAATGAACTGGTAGAAAAGGAAGTAAAGTTTGTGTTCCTATTTGTTGGTCAATACTTGAAAGAAGTGTTGGGAAGTTGGAAACTTTTGGAAGGAGCACTGGGGTTGTAAATTAATTAGGGTTTTGATGGGAAGTAATTTGATCTGTGAAAAAAAAAATGTATTGACCTAACTCTTTTCAGCTGCGCATAGGCATCCAGGCCCTTACATTGGACAGCATTTTTTTCCACAGTAAAAATCCCCTAAATTGTGTGCGCAAAAGTCTCCAGGACCAACAACATCACTCTCTGACACCTTTCTCTTAACCTGCACTACTTCTAAATGTATGAAAGCCTTGTGGTACAGTCCTTGTAGAGATTCTTTCCAGAACAATGAAAAAGGAGACTAACAATCTGGTTATCTGTCTAGATGTCTTATGCCCTATGGGCTGGATTCATGTGCACTTCAGTTGTAGAAATGTCCCTGAAGGAGACTGCAGAGATCTCAGAAAGAGATTACACATTTCAGAATTGTCAAGCAGCTTAAAGTGGATGTTGCTATCTGAAATCATAACTCCATTAAGTTAACTCTTCCAGCGCACTTCAGTGAAATGTGGATATTTATAATTACCTAATCTAGCTCTGGAGTAGCCAGTTTAGGGAGTGTCTAAGCACAGACAGAGGGTATAATATAGAAAGGAGACATTGTTTACTCTGCTCAGGGTACAAAATAGGCTATTTACAAATTTTCACAAATCAAGATGGAGGTGGAGGTTTTCACAAATCAAGCACACTGATTGTCAAAACTTTACACTATATATGCACTTTAGCAAACAAATAAATCACACTTCAAGGGCTACCTAGTTTTCTTACTAAATAATATTCTACTACCTACTGGTCAGTGATTCTCTCTTCTCATGCTGATTAGTCTGCCTGCTCAATCTTCCTTTTTTTTTTGAGTCGGGGGTTTCTTGGGTCAGAGGTGTTGCTCTCCCACCTGCAGACTCCAGGTACCGTGAATTGGCTCTGATCCCTTGCATCACACAGTGCAGGGGACCTGTGCTGCCATCCAGGTGACAAGAGACGCAGCAGGAGCCGACACTCAGCAGGAAAACCCCAGACTGTTCAATAAAACCCAGGTGGCCCTTTGTTCAGGACCCTTCCTTTGAAGTTATGAGGCCTGTTTCTTTGAAAGGCAAGACCCTGTTTCACATTCTCATTCTTTGTAACTCGCTGGGGGAGTTTTTAACTATTTCTTACCCTTGAGATGTCAGCATTGCTGGAAATCATACAATCATAGAAAAAAAATCTGTTATGTGGAAAATACAGAAATAAATCCTCTCTTCTACAATCACAAACATTTACATGAACTGTAGTATGCAATGACAGTGCAGAATTTAGGCAGCCCAAAATTAGGCATTTCAGAATTAGAAACATGAGTGTCAACACCACAAATAAAACAATATCAAAAATAACCTTTTATTATTAATGTATATTTTATAAATTCTCTGGGAAGAATTTTGCTAAGGCAGAAACAAGAAGACAAAACCCTGACTATAATCCAAATTCATAGAAGAAAGCAAATATGTCATTATACAGGTTATAAGTATGAAAACAATTTGTGTTTTCTCATTTTTAATTGTAGGTCTGATATCTGAAATTAAATAAATGTTTAACTGTCCAAACTGTCTGAAAGTAATCTCACAAGTTACATACAAGTAAGCTCTTGAGTTATGATTGATCCACTGGTCAATAATGTTTATGAAAAATCAAAAGCTAAAGAAGTAGCTGGAAAATTGTAGATACATTTGGGATTTTTTAAGAGTTTCTGTGTATTCAATGTTGCCAGAATCTAGAAAAACATCATCACAGAATTACTGAAGCAGCTATTGCTGGCTTTAGTCTTTGCATCCTTGATCTTTGGTGTAGTCCCTGGTATAAATTGCTGTAATCCAGCTGACTTTTTCAAAGCAACAGAGATCTTAATCTGTCAGTTACTCCATACCGGGTTTAAATATAATTAGCTGGAAAAGTTATGACCTTCCCTTAGGGAGGAGATTCTACACTATTTTTGTTAATGTGGAAGCAGACTTCAAGATTAGCAAAGAGGAAAACGTGGCTCTTAACTTTTTTCTCTTTCACATAGAGAATTTTAGAAAAATATTCTTACTTATATGAAGTTAATTTGCCTGGACTTCATTTAGAAGTTTTGGGCCTATTCACTCTTTTACTAAATCAGGAAATTTCCTGCAGAATTTTGAGGGCTATCCAATTTTCTATTAATTTAATTGAAAGATTGTACCTTAGCACTTAGAAGCTGCCTCAACAAAGGGAAGATTTTGTGGGGTCTTCTTACATCTCAGTTTTTCCATTACTGTGATCTTCCTAATCAGCTGTATTGATCTGCTGCATTGTGCCGTGCATTAAGGGTTCCAACAGGGTCTTAAAGTGTATTCAAATTTAAGGCAATTTACATCACCTATCTACTCCCAATGGTAAAGGAATAATTCAACAAAATCTTACAAAGGCTTGACGATGCAGCATTAAAAAAAGCTTTTCTGAAAATAAATTCTCGGAACATCATGTAAATCTTGGACAACATGAGAAATCCTTTCCAAATGTGTGCCAAATGAACCTGTCAAATTACGTGCCACCTATTTGAAAGTTAAATGAGAAGCTTTTCTCACAGGGAGTATGTTCCTTGATTATCTCTATGAACACAGCTCTCTTCTGTTGGCAAGAATTCTGTTAATAGGTTTTCTCACTGTCATCAAGGAGCAGAATTTGAAGTGTGTAAGAGTTAACAATACTGTATATATTATGAACCAACGACATGTACAAAATAGAGGAGGAAAACCCTGAATAATGTCTTGAAGCAATTCAAGGAGAACTCAAAAATTTGCCTAGTACATATTTCCTTCATAATCACGTTGCTCATCTGATTCTTCCTTCCCTTAACTCTTTAAATTACATTACTGCTTATTCAGTCATAAAGAATAAAATGGGGGGGGGGGGGGGGGGGCACTGTGAGCAGGGAGGAGGAAGGCCAAGCAACTTTGGGACATTTTATAAAGACTTTTATTTAAGTTTTATGCAAAATTTTCATTTTTTCATTTGTTCTGGTACACAATATGAAATCAATTCTATTTTTAAACTTATGATATGAACTTTTCTTGTGAATACACAAACTAGTGTCTCCCTAAATCTTCCTGTAGCAATGTTTTAAAAAGTTAAAGAGAAAAACTCCCTCTCTCTTGGAAACAAGGTAAGTATTGCTTTCTTTTTGAAAGGCATTTGTTGTATTTATATTTTTATGAAGAAATGTTTTGTCTGTCTCAGTCAGAGACTTAATGGCTGGTGAAAAGCAGAATAGCATATGTTCTAGTTTCTGCTTCTTACAAAATCTGGATTTTAGATTTGATTATAAGTATGAATTTAACTTCTTTATTAAAATAGAATCCAATTAGCATGACTATAGTCCCTTCCTCCCCACTATATTGTGTTCTCTTTGAGAAAAGAAAAACACCAAGAAATAATTCTTAGCCAGCTCACCAATCCTGCAATTTTCATACATGGCTCATGGTTAGAATCACCAAATCATAGGAGCATTAAGATTAAAAAAACCCTCTAAGATCATGGATTCCAACAAATAAAACAGCACCACTGTTTTCACCAGAAAACCATATCCCTAAGTTCCACACTCACATCTCTTTGAACGCTTCCAGGAATGGTGATTCCACCACTTCCCTGACCAGCCTGTTTCAAGGTTTTTCAATCTTTTTGATGAACAAATGTTCATCTAATCCCAGAAGCATAGAATACCCTGAGTGGGAAGGGATCTACAAGGATGATCAAGTCCAACTCCCAGTCCTGTACAGACACCCCAGCAATCCCACCCTGCGCTTCCCTGAAAGCATTGCCCAAAGGCTCCTGGAACTCTGTCAGCCTCAGAACTGTGCCCATTCCCTGGGGAAACATCTTGGAGGAAACCTTTACCCTAATATCTTTCCTCCTACTTTGCTGAAAAGATATTCAGATTGTGTTTTTCTTGATCAATAATTTGCAAGATGGCTCATTATCCCATTATAAAACATTAGAGTACCCTTTTCCTGTTCCAATAGATGAACAAATTGTGATTATTCTCTGCCCTTTGAGAAGATGTTTCCCATGCTTGGTATGGACCTATGGATTCTTTCTAGCTGATCTGCTGAACCTCTTCCTCCTTTTTCTCCACAATGGAGTTAATGTCCTTTGTACAACTATTAATATTTTCAGATCTGTCCTTTCCTACCTCCTCAAATATCATCCAGTGTATACATTTATCTGTTTATTTTATCTTTCTATCTCTTTCTGATTTTACCCATATCTGATTTCTCTTTACCCTAGCAACTCACTTTGGATCCAAAACCAAAGAATTCTTGTACGTTTCATCTTGTATCTCAGTTGTTATGTTTATAAACTATTCCTTTTTCTCCATTCCCAATTATGGTGAAAAAATATGCCTCCATCTTATGTTTAGGCATTTTGATATCCCTGCTATCTGATTTGTTCAATTTAGTTTCCCTTTTCTATATAAAACCAATATAGAATAAAGAGAGGGGTGTTGTTAATAAAATCCACTATTAGCAAAACTAATATAAAATACCTCCCCATTCACTTACTAATTTCCTTCTTAATATTCAAAGGCATATAAAGAAAAACAGATAGGAACTGAATTTATTAAGATTCTGATCATGTGTGCTAATCTATTTTTTTAATACTAGGTAATTCCCAGATGCTTCTCATAATTACCTCTCATCATTTAGTAGTAGCACAGGAGAAAGCCTTGCAAATTTTCTTGTATTCACATGCAATTGGAACAAGGTCGTTGGCTAGACCCAAGGACAACCACTGACAGTAAAACCTTTCTTCACTCCTCTTTTCTATGACTATGAAAAAATACCACTTACATTTTCATCTTTATGAGAAATAAATGAAAACTAAGACACTCAATAACTTCAGGCATTTAGCAGGACATTTAAAAGCCTAAGAGGTTTGCTTTCCTCCTTTTAATTTTTCCCAAAGTCTGAGTGCAGTGTTTTCATAATCTTAATCTTAGAGGTAATTCTCTGTGCTGTTTGAGATTTGAACTGTATAAAGCAGGCCCAGCATGCAGAAACCGAAATAAATCAACGCAGAAAATAAAACTAGATAATAAACCTTACTGTTTTAAAATGCACAAAGAGTAACCAGAGCTGCTGTGATTATTTAAAAAAAATTTAAAAGAAAGGTAAATCACTTAAGAGTTATATCCCTGAACTAACTCTTGCAAGGCATTGTCTCTTATTCCAGTAAAGAATTAGCCACTAAAATTCTAAACTTGCAAATTTAAGAAGATTTTTTTTTTTAATCATTGTGTACAGTTTTAACACAGGGCATTAAAAAAAGGAGCTATGCAGTTCATTAATTCCTGCATATGATCATTCACATGGCTTATAACAGACTGGAGGATATATGCTCTTCTCTGTATTTGGAGATGTACAAGAATCAGCCACATCAGGACTAATGGCAATTATGAAGATATATATTCTATCCTCCCTGTCTTAACCTGAGTGAGACTAAAAGCCCATAGATATTAATACATCAAAGACAAGCACTGTGCAGATTAATGAAGATAGTTAATATGGAAAATCCATGTCTGCCTTTTGACCTTAAAACAATACTTATCTTTAATGTACTTAGTAAATTAAATATTTTGTAGGGTCAGAATTTTGTATAAAACATTAGTTAAAATTCTTATTAATTCTTCATTGAAATCGATGAGATTCTGTTAATCTTTGAAGAAGAAGGTATTTGAGACCAGGAGAGGGAAGTGGTATGGACAGTTCAGATAGATTCAAGAGAACATCAAGGAGGAAAAATGAGTCAAAAGTGAGAATGAGTTGATAAGTGTACTCTAATAAATGTGTAAAGTTGCACAGAGCAACTTAAGTTTGTGGAGTCCACAGCTGTGAGCAAACCTTGATTTCAAAATTACCTTGGGGATGAGGGGAGGAACAATTAAAGGAAATACCAAGCAAGAGAAAAGGGAAAATCTTTCCTTAAACTGGTGAGATAAATGAGAAGGTCTTAGATGAGCATCATCCTTTGCCTACCCTCTGCAGTTTGGTAGTTGGTCAGCCCAAATATTTTTCTCACCGTACCTCTCTAGTTTCCACCAGAAGCTGCTTGTTAGCTTTTCCTGCTTGTGGTGCTATTAACACTAATTGGACTACACTGGATCAGACCCAGGTGTTGCATGATGACTGAGCAGCCTTGAATACAGGAGGGTGTCCTCCCATTGCAGTGAGGTTAGAACTAAGTGATCTTTCAGGTCCCTTATAACCCAAACCATTCCTTAGTTCTATGATTGTTTGTTGAGTTTTGTGCCTGCATATAATTCAATAATATTTAATGGGAATATATGTGACATTTGTCACACTGTCTAGTAGATTTTAACCTTATAAAGTCTGGAGACTTTAATGTTACAATGCAGGGCATAAAGATATAGAAGGAAAAGAGCAGCATAAACCAAACGAGACTACAGGTTGCAGAGCTGAGGGCAGAGGGACTCCTTGGCCAGGCCCTGCTCACCAGCATTGCAAATCCTGGGCTTTGTCACAATTGAGAGACATGTCATCTGCTGGATGGCACTCTGAATGACCTTGCTTCCTGTAACACGATATTCCCACTGTGTTCTGCATATTTTCCTGATCCTTGCGCAGCCACAGAAATACTGCAGCAAGAAAGGGATTCCTCCATGGCTCCTAACAGCCTGCTGTATGTGTTATATTTTGGAAAATAAGCTTTGCTCAGTCTGCCCATCAATAGTAAGGTCTCATCTAGACAATTTTTTACTCTACTATCATGGCATTAGGGCTTCAACAGCCTACATTATTGACTATTTGGATGCCTTCAGCATATTCAGCATTTTCCTTAGCATCTTTCCTGAAGCTGAAGCTCAGATTACACAGCCACTCAGAGTCTAAAGGTTCCAGAGAGTAAGCTACCTTGATTCTGCCTACCTCTCTGCCATGTTTGTCAGAACTCTGGGAAAAATGTGCCTTCATCTGTTGCTTGTACTTTAGAGGCTTGCAGCTGATCTGCAGGACAAGAAGTATTCAGATGTTTGTTTCATTTGAACCTTAGAAAGTTGTCAATTCTCTATTCATATGCTGCAAAACCATGTACCAGATATCTTTGGGATTCACAGGTTTCAGAACAGGTGAACATTCATATGCAATGTGAAACTCCTTTCCCACTGCGCTACTCATAGTTCATAATGGTTTTTAGGACTATTTGAGCAATCAGAAGACATTAAATATAGTGTACCCTCTTCCTGAACATTCTCATCAAATTCCTACTTCCCTTTTTCTTGTTCTTCTTTTTCTTCAAAAATCAAATAAAACATTTAAAATTCATGCATTACAGATTTAACTTACATGGAAATGGGTGGTATAGAGCAGGGTTAGTCAGCTTTTTTCTCATGCATATGAAAGGATTGCTCCTCTGCCCCATCCTGAGCAGAAACCAAAGAAAAGATATCTGCTGTCAGTTTGGTCTGTTATTTCTTTTCAGTGTCCTTAAAAGTTCATGTAAGTTCCTGAACTAGCTCTTTTGCCATCATTTCACCACTGATCTCCTCAGATAAAATTGCAATGGATGTAAGAACACCTCTTCATTGCAGGATTTATTATCTTCTTCTTCCAGGGACCCATAAGGATTAATGGGAATTAGGGTAGTATGGTCTTGAGTCCTCAGATTGGAGTTCTCCTCCAAATTCCATCTTTCCCTTGCTGCACTATGAAATATTACCTTCTGAGCTATTACAATTCTTGAAAGTACTGCTTTCTCCTCTGTCTTTCCACCTCCCCAAGAGAGGTTATCATCATATCTTTAGCATCAATAATCGTAATTTGTCTACACCGATTGGAGTATTTAAATCTAAAGACACGTTTTATGCTGGATGTTTCCATTGCGTGACAAGTGGTGCAGCAGTGCCTGAGCTGTGTTGTTTTCCACAACTCATATTGTTTCTGGTGACCCCCTATTTTTCTTACTGGCTGTGGTGTTACTTGTAGTCTAAAATGTGATTTCAGTGTGGTTCCTGCTAACCAAACATTTTACACCTATGACTTATATCTGTCATCTGTCCACTTGTTCTGCTTTAAAATGGTTACTGACTCTTTCTTCCTTTCCCAGGACAACTGAGCTCGCTTTAGGATTTGGATCAGGGTGGTTGGGTTTGTTGTTGTTGTTTTTTGGTTGGTTTTTGTTTGTTTGTTTGTTTGTTGGGGTTTTTTTTTTGTTTGTTTGGGTTTTTTGTTTTTGTTTTTGGTTTTGGTTTTTTTTTTGGTTTGGGGTTTCTTTTCCCTGTGTTTGATTAATTTTCTTACTGATGTCTTCATGAACCAAACTTGGGAAAGGACTTTTTCAAAAGTTTTGCCATTCAATGTTTTTTTCAATTATTCGTTCAGGCCAGTGTTCATGGTATGTCTTGAAATTCTCATCTGAGATTGTTAAGACCCCAACACCTTCATCTACCATCCAGTCTGTTACCTCTAATACAGAATTCTCCCTGTTCTCATCCAAGCTTTCCCAACGAGGTCTGATAAAGGTTTCATTCTTTTCTGTTCCCCTAAATGTGAATTCAGGTCAGTTGTAAATACAAATTATGTTCTTACTTTCCTCTCTCCTGTTTGCATGTGCTTTGTTTACTTTAGAAATCCCATTTTCCCTATTACCTTAATCTGGCATGATAGTTTTGTTTCTATGTACAGTCTTCTTTTTTGCACATTTTACTGCCTACTTTACTAAAAGTCTTATGTAAATGATTAACTTTTGCCACATTACATGCACCTGCCAATAGGTAGAAACACAAGATAACTCTATTATATCTAATTTGCAATTCTTCTTTGGCGAGATTTTGGTGAGGGAACTATTTCCAGAGAGGTTGCAATCACAGTTAGTAACCTAAGTATGCCAGAGGTGACTTCCCTCTTACTGATGCCACTGGAAGCTCTTCTTCCCTCTGACATGTGTTCCCTCCTAGTGCTGAGTTTTACCACTCCCCAGTCATTCCTTATGAATTTCCATCGTAGGATCGAGCGGTTACAGTTGGAAAGGACCTTAAAGCCCATCTTGTTTCAGTCACTGCCATGGGCAGGGACACCTTTCACTATCCCAGGCAGCTCCAAGCCCCATCCAACCTGGCCTTGGACACTTCCAGGGGTGGGGCAACCACAGCTTCTATTGGTAACCTGTGCCACAGTCTCATACTGTCTGAGTAAAGAATCTCTTCTAGCATCTAACCTTTGTCTCTACTACGGGAAATTTACAGAAGAAGGAAACGGCGACTAGATCACCACTCACCATTTAAGCTCTTGATATTCCATCTCCCATTTATGATCATGCTCATTCATTCAACTGGACAGATGCAGATATCAGCAGAAGGTCATGTGTGGGCAGAAACTGCCTGCAAGGGTAATTCATGATTAGGGATCTGTAGGTGACCTTGAAGACTGCCTTTTACAACAGGGTTTGGGGTTTTTTTAATAAATAAATCACCCAATGCCGTGTGGTATCAACTAATGCAGAACATCACTCATTAAAAGGACAAGGATTAAGTGAGGATGATGTTGACATGCATTATTTCGTATGTATTTTCACTCACAGATTTGAGATAGTGTTTATCCTGCTAGAAAATATCAAATTTCAAGAACAGACATAGTATTGTTTTCCTGTTTTTGTCAGAATTAAATTTCATTGAGTTTTTTCCTTTGTTCAACAATAAATAAATATTTATCCATATGGCAAAAACCAAATCCAAACCCAAACCTTAAACCAGAACAACAATAAAAACAATATACAAACAAAACCCACCACATCCGCAAAACACAAGCCAACCAACCAACCAAAAACAATAAAACCAAAACCAAACCAAAACCAAGCCAAGCCCACAAAACAACCATAAAAAATCCCCTTCTAACAGCTGAAGACAATAGCACATTTTTGAGGCACTGACCATAGCAAACCGAGCAAAGAAAATGAAAGCCACTGAAATTGCTGGTAATAACTGAAACTGTGGGTTTCTCTACTACCCACATTAGTCTTTAAAATGAAGAGGAAATATGATTGTAATAGATATATTCTCACTTCAATGAGCCAGGTAACAACATCGAACTAAGACCGCCTAATGCAAGAAGTCCTTGGATCTTACAAAGATGGTAAATTGTTGAAATAATTTTGTCTTCTGCAAAACTCTGATTTGCTGAAACAGACAGAGTGGCACAGAATCTTAGCAAGAGCATGAAGTTAGGTGCATAGGAAATTTTTTGAAAGTTATTATCCATAGGGTGAGGGAAAACTGGACATTCTATAAGAGCTGAATATTTCCTCCCCATAAGAACACAGTTACTGAGATTTTTTGTGATATTTGAGGTTCTTTTGTGCAAGAAAAAGATTGTTTTGGGATGAGAACTTCTACAAAAGGCCTCCAAGAGTCCCCCAAAATTGTGCTCAGACATCTGGAGGTGAAATGCTCTGTAGCACATCTTGTTTGTTGATAGTCAATCTGATCTAGGACACAGACAACACAGTCAAGAGACTCTGGAGAATCACTCGGCTCTACTTAGAGCAGAAATCTGGGTTTGTCTCCCTGAGGAGCTTCTTGTACCCTACTGATCTGAATTTACATATTTTTATCTGCAGCTCAGGATCCCATTCCCAGGCCTAGCATAGGTCTTCTGTGGCAGTGTCTCAAAACAGTGTTCTCTGCCAGAGATATGTGATAACTGATCAGTGGGCTTACTAAATGGTACAGCACCTGAATGAAGAGGAATTTCAGAGACTATGACAAATAAATCAAAAAACTTAACCTAATATTAACTAGAAAGCTCCCCAGTGGCTGCTAAGACCAAACATTACAAAAGCACCCATTGTTTCTTAACTGAGTTCACAAATATCAACAATGAGAAAAAAAATAAAAACAAACCAACAAAACCCATGAGAGATTTAACATAAAGAGTAAATCCTAAATGAATAACTATCCCTTTTTTGTCTGCTACCAGCATCTCTACCACTCTGTCACAACTGTGAAATTTCGGGTGGAGAACAGTCCATTTATGTCCGATTTCACAGAAACTCTTCAATAACTTCTAGGACCAGTGGACTTGTGCCACTGGACTGGAAACTACATTTAACATGGCATACATTAGCAAAAACTCAACAGCATTTTTCACACAGGTATTCTAGCTGAACATGAAAACCAGAGCCTGAAAGTCCCCCATGTAGGGACATAAATGCATTCATGCATTTCCCATATCTGACCCTCCAACACAAACGCAAAAGATTTCTCTTAAGTTTTGTGGAAAATGAGATGCAGGGTCATATAGATTATATCTACAGGATTTTGTCCCAAATTCACAGACCCTTTGATGCATTCTGGTGATTACCCAATGCCTATCACCATGTCCACATGCCAGGTTAGGTTTTCTGAGGAACGCTAAGCCTTTGTTATGGAGGTGGTCCTTTATAAATAACTCCTTTTGGGGCTTTTTCATCTAAATGGATCCCAGAGAATAATGAGAATTGGTGTCACATAACTGCCACAGGTTTGAGAAAAAAATTGTGCGTAAATTGTGCCTAAATATGACCATTAAACTAATTTCAGTGGCTGTGCTGCTGGTTTTTAAAAATTCTGCATGTAGGCCAAATGAATTGTATTTTTATGTCATTCAACAGACATCAGCTGAAAATATGATCTCGATATCATATAGTGAATTACCTTTCCCAAAAATATGAAAATATTTAAGCTCTAGAACACTGTTCCTGTGAGGAAGGTGATGGATCACAATAGTCACCCCTCTCCATTTCTCACCCAGAGCACTCTTTTTTTGGAGCTTTTCTTGAGTGACATCCCATATTATTACACTGTGAGTTTAAAGTAAAGGTAGACAGATAATGAACACAGATGGCAAACAAATTATTTCCTGTTGACTTTTTTTACAATTTAAGAGAAAAAGGCTTTGGATTCTTCAAACCCTTCTCCCCAGTTTCCATATCATTATTCCAATGTATTGTAATGTATAAATTGTTATTATTTTTAAGCAATTGTAAATTTAAAATATTGGCTCAATTTTTGAGTTATTTTGGTAAGGTTCTCTATAAATTTTAATTTTGTACTCTCTTCTCTAGGTTTTCATCATATTGAGACAGCTACATTTTTCAAGACCTACTCTGCAGGCACAGAAGTGGTACTTCATCTGCTTTTCCTTTTACTCATCAGCTGAAGAGGATTATTTTACAGCTTTTCCTGATTTCTGGTTAGCAACATTATCAACCAGGTATATCTGAGTAGTTATAGGTGTGGGTGGTTATTTGCTTTATAGAATCTCATTTGATTAATGGGTCTTTCTTGTGCTTAAAAATATGTGTATTTTATAATCTGCAAACAAGAAATCCTGGACGGCCATCTGCATTTGGTTTTCATCATCATTTTCAACTGTTATATTTCCCATGACATAGTCACTGTGTGTGACTTTTTGGAGCTTTTATGGAGAGGCACAGAAAGCCCACACCTTGTGTGAGTGGAGGGCAAATCCTCAGGCAGGAAACCTCCTTATGTATTCCAGCCAATCTGGAATGAAATACTTTAATATGGGGCTGACTGCTGAATACACACTGGTGACTAAATGGAATTTTTAAATAAGGCAGAGAAGGTGAAGGTAAACAGAGCTTTTAATTGCACATTTCCACACAGTCTTGCAAAAGGTTATTTCATGCATCAATAAAGGCATGTGAAAAACAGCATTTAGTTCTAGCAGAGATTTTGATTCACATACCTGCCCGCACAGGGATCACAACATCTGCTGTGCAGCAGCATGGCACTGTGAACTCAAGGCTCCGTCTGCAAGCAAAACCAAAAAGTTTGCTGATTCTCCTGCACCCTAGAGCTCAAGGTCTATTTTTGCTCCCAGGCATGGAGTTAGAAGAATACAGTCAGTCCCAGAGGCAGTAAGTGACTTTTCCATAAATATTGTTTTCATTGCACCCTACTGACCTGAATAATAATTAAGGAAAAAACCCCAAAACCTCAAAACATGCAGTTTCTTCTAGCCCAGCCCCATAAAAACATTACAAGTTCACAAAGACAACAAAAAAGGGCAGGAATTACTTTTTTTGCACTGGGAGTTAGGGAAATGTTAATAATACACGTTTTGTTTTGTTTTGCTGTTTTGTTGTTTTTTGTAATTTATAGATCAGGCAAAAGAAGAAAATGCACAAACACAGCTAAATCTGGCAAAGGTTATTAAAAATTTATACCCTGTGACAAGGCTTTTAATACTGTAGTCACCTGAGCTTGTCAGCCAAAGAGTTTAGGTAGAAAGTAGCACTTTTAAGAAATAGGGCTACTTTTATGTGTTTTGGAAAACATAACAGCCCTTCCCTCTTTCCCCCCACTCACTTCCCAATTAACAACAACAAAAAAACACCAAATGCAAACATGATTAAATCAGGACTAATATTACTGAAATAACTAATGTAGTCTTCAGATGAGATACACGTCAAAAGCATTAGGATAATAAAGATTTATAAGCTCTGGAAAGGTTTTTTTAATATAATTTGCATAAATATTCCATTATCTCTGATCTTCATTAATTCACTTAATGACAATATTGAGCTGTGGAAACTCTGACCAAAAGACTGATTAATAATTATACATGCAGGCTCTTTTGACATTGTGGGACACATCTTCTAATAATAGTCAACACTGCTACAGAAGGTGCATGAAGTAATTTTTCTGGTGCATTTGGGTTATATTCTGTAGTGTTTATCTACTGTACTTGCATGGATTTTCAAAAATAAGAAAGTATGAAATAAATTGATTGTTTGGGTTTCCAGAAGTCAATCCTACTAAAATCCTAGAAAGAATAACATGTTTTAGGCATTGGGTTTAAGTGTTCTTTAACCATTTTACTCTTTTCTGCAAATCCTTCCTTTCCAGTGCCAAGGTAGCCCAGTATATAATTAATACTGTGAGCCAAACTATGAGTCCTAATTACAATTATATTTACAAAAATGAAGGGACTAGGCAGGTAAGTCCCTTGCTGTCCAGCAGATATACAAAACCTTTGCTTCCGGGCAGTAGCTTCACTGCAATCCTACTCCTCTCAGACAGTTCTTCTGTTTCTCTGCATCCCAACAGAGCACAACACTCACCACTTTATTTGTCTCAGCTCTTGTTTACTGTTGAACATGAAGGCTTCCTTTTTATCTAAGTTTGTTGCTCTTTTTAATGTATGCTTGGCCCTTAGAGCTCTCTCTCATTTAATTTTGCACTTTGTGAAGTATTCTCAGCAACACAATCTCAGTGTTGGTTTTTGATTTGAGTCGGGTTGGCTCTTTGGATTTGTGATGCACCTAATGGCACCTCAAAAAGCCAGCAGCAAGCCACTAAAATGCTGCTAGTTTAGACCTAAATGCATAAGGAGATGCCAGGAACCTATATGCCTCCATAAGGGTTTGACATTAAGGTCCCTTAGGAACACACAGCAGCTGCAGCCAGCAGTTAAAATTGTCATTTGCTTGTCCCTGGCAGCACTGAGCAAATAAACCCTGGATCCTACTCAAGTCCCATCAGGCAGGAGCCGCTGAACCATGAATTCCTGACTTCTGCAGGAGCCTGGTGCCACCAACATAACAAGAACATACTCACACAATGCATCAGAGGAGGTGGGATCCTCCTTTTTTCCCCTTTGCTTACAATTTACCCCATGGCTAAAGTTCTCACACAGTGTTTGTAAGACCAAGAGATAAATCTGACTCACAACCTTGGAAATCTGAGCCAGTGTTTTCTGCTTTTCTGTGGAGAGTGGGCTGAGAAGAGTGAAGTTTTGCTCAGTTGGTAGCTGAAATTTGGACCGGAGTCAGAAAATTTTAAATGTCTAGATGAGTGAATATTAATTAATCAGTTTAAAAACCTGCATGCCTGATGTCTTCAGACAGTCCTTTATAATGAGGGTGGTGAAATATTGGCACAGGTTGCCCATGAGAAACTGTGGATGCCCCATTCCTGGAATCATTCAGGGTTAGTTTGGATGGGGCTCTGAGCAGCGTTATCCAGCAGCTGTCTCTGCTCATGGCAGGAAGTTGGACTTGATGACTCTAAAGGAGAAGCCAAAACTAATCTGTTAATTTTATGGTCTTTTATATATCTTCTTCTCTTTCTGCAAACAGCAGAACATTCCTCTACTACTTCATGATCAGAAGAGACTAAAGCTGCCTCCACTTCTCTTCCCACTGTCTCAGAAAACACAGATGATGTTGTATTCATATTTCCCAAAATCTCTACAGCACTCACTGTTAAGAATTAAGAATAAACATTTTAACTATCGCATGAAACCCAGTGGCCCTGCTATGATTTCACATTGTTATTAGTTTTGCCTTTTGTCAAACTTAGCTTCCTTTCTGCAGCTCAGTTATTGAAGTTATGCCTCCTTTGATTTTCTGGGTATGTTAGCAGAAATAATAAATAAATAAGTAAATAAATAAGTAAATAAATAAATAAATAAATAAATAGTTAAAAATGGAAATAGATTAAAATCAAGATGGAAAGGGTAAAAAAAAGACAAATCTAGATGAAAATAGTGAAAGTGAGCACTCATCAAAAGTGAGCACTTTAAATCTAGATTAGGAAGGCATCTTAGAAAATTAACAGAATTTAAGACGACAAAAGTTGCAAGATTGATACCCCACAGCTGCTGTTGGACACCTTTTGAGCCTTGTTGTATTTGTCCAATATAATAAGCACAGAGTTTTGTATTTTTTGTCCTCCATTTGTAGGATGGATGATTCTTTTTCCCTGTAAGCTTGCTCTACCTTTTCACTATCCTAGCAGAGGATATGCCACACAGTAGTGTGGCCCTGTTGCGCAAGGTTCAATTTGATTTCCTTGGGAAAAAAACCTATTAGCATGTTCCAGGGTGATGCTGAGTGTGGCCTAACAAGAATCAAGGGCAGATGTTAAAATTTATACAGAAAAAGCATTTCTATTGTGTACTGAGCCATGAATCTCTATTCACATTTAGAGGAGCAGGTGTCAGAGGTGAGCACTGGAGGGACTATATCTTATTGAATTTGTTTTTTGTCTTCCATCAGACTAAGAAGCAAAGTTTGGGAACAGAGCATAAGAGAAGGGAGGAAATCTTTTTGGTCACTAGCTGCCTGCAAATTTATGCAGCTTTCTTTGAGCTCCATATTTTGAGGCTCAGTAAGGTTTACAGGGACTTAGATACTTTAGTCAGGATTGTGGAACAAAGCAGAGAGCAAAAACCACAGTGATTTAGGAGGGAGAATATGTTCCTGCAGCTGCTGCTAATCCAAGAATCTATCCAGGCACATACTACATGGATTTTTATTGCTGAATGTCTAGAGGAAAAAGCAGAAATACATCCATGGCATATGTTAACTCCTCTTACACTACTCAAGTAACACAATTTTTTCTGCCCTGAAAGCGCATTTTCATCTAACAGGGAATAAATACTAGTAGTATGGTGCGTGCTAGAAAAAGAAGCTCCAATCCTCTAAATTAATTTAATTCTCTAGGGATTTACAGAGCATTAGAGGATTTTATTGCTATTGATTTCTTTTTCAACCTGACTTAGAATAGGACTTACACTTTTGAGGTATGATTGTGCTGATGTGACCCTGTTAAGTACTTCCTTTTGTAGGGACATTCAGATAGACAAGCTGAGAGTGTTGGGGTTTTTCAGCCTGGAGAAGAGAATGCCCCAGGGAGACCTTAGACCCCATTCTAGTGCCTAAAGGGACTGGAAGAGAGCTGCAGAAGGACTTTGGACAAGGACCTGGAATGACTGGACAAGGCAGGGAGGTTCCACATGGCATAGGGCAGGATTATATGGCATAGTGGGAAGAAATCCTTGTCTGGCACAGGTTGCCCATAGAAGCTGTGGCTGCCTCATCCCTGGAAGTGTCCCAGGCCAGGCTGGACAGGGCTTGGAGCAACCTGGGCTGTTGGAAGGTGTCCCCTCTATGGTAGGGGGTTGGCATGCCATGATTACTACAGTCTTTTCCAACCCAAACAAAGAATCTAACAGCTGTCACCGCCTGCATTGTGCAATCTCAACAGATTGGTTCCAGTAAGGAAGTGGTGTATCTCGGCATGGACAGGTTAAGCCAACCAATAATTCAAAGGAGAGCTCAAGTGAGAGATCAACTGCACCTCCTTTCTCAGGGTGGGAAGGCAGTGTCATTTACAACTCAGGAATTGCCTATGGAATGAGACCTAATGCAGTCAAAATCCTTCATCATTTTCTTCCACTTTCTCTTTCCAGTTACTCATTCTTAAATAGAGATATTGATTAGGATGAATCTTTGCTTTGGTCCCATAAAAGACATGAGTGATTCTTTGTCACATAAGAGGGAGATCAATCATTCATTAAACTGCATCCAAAATATATATGAATTCAGGAAATAATGAACATATTGGTTTTGTTTGAGAGGCAAGAAAACAAATTTTCTGGCTCTGTTTCTTCCTCCCATTCACCAATAGATGGTGGCAAAACTCCTTCCTTATCATTGTCAAGGGCTTGGGATTCTATCAAGGTGATGTATCATGCCTCTTCTAGTGCTTTCACCCTCAACCCTGTTTTCTGAATATTGTTAATTCTTTTCCTCCTTAACGTTAGTCTCACTTCCAGTTTTTAACAAAAGCTGTAGGAAGTTTCAACTTCATTTTAATCTTCTTTGCATGTAGTACTCTACCTTCAATTCTTTCTCAAGCAGAACAGGGAAAAGAAAGTAGTGATTAATCCCTTTAGAGTTCCCTACCTCTGAAACCTGTGGGTGATGAATCATTTTAACAAATGATGTAGGTATGTGGTAGATGGCTTGTGTCTTTAGAGCAAATTTAAAAGATAAACTGCAGCTCAGGCAAACAACACAGCCATGTTTCAGGGATCAGGAACACTAATTAATTGGGCTAAATACATCAGAAGTTAGGATGGATTATCTGAGTATCTGAGTGCCTCTTAAAAAGTCTTCTTGGATAATAGTGGCATTTCTTTAAAAGGAAATAATTTTGAATATGTGGCTTGAGCAGAAGTACATGTAAGAGTTTATGAAGATGACATAGCCCTTTCTTTTCTGCTGGAAGTTTTTTCCCTATACTGTAGGAGAGGCCACTAAAGGATGTTACTGGCATTAATATTGTGCTTCAGCTGTATCAAGCTGCTATAACTGTAACGTGAAAGTTTACTGTAGAAATATTTTATATAAAAATACTGGCCTGTTTCCTAAAACAACCACAAACCAACAGGTCTTCACAAAGCAAATTTGTTCTACAGAGTGCATGAGAAATTTATTTTCCCTCAAACTAATTCCTTTGTCTAGAACAGATGATTTATGAATCACTGTGCAAAGTTTTGCAGCCATCTCTTTGGAATATACCAATTTTCATGTTTTCACTTAGTTTATTTTAATCTGTTTCCCTTTGCCTTTAGTGTAATTTTAACCTTACTCACTCAGCCAAGACAATAGAAAATAGCAAAAATTACTTTTCCCTGTAGCCATGCAACAGTTTCTCAGTAAACTGTATTTAAAAATAAATATTTTAATTTTTTCTGAAAACTCAGTATGTGAGCAGATTTCCCCCGCATTTTGTCAAACCAAGGAAGTAGAAAACTGAAGACATGAATTAAAGTTTGAGCAGTTGTAGTCAAACACAGGAACTGGAACAGAGTGAATGACAGAAACAACAATTATGTCTTCATAAATGTGTTACAATGAAATAGTGTCATTGTGAATGTCATAGAGCCCTCATTCCACCTCCTGCCATGTGCAGGGACAGTTTCCACCCTCCCAGGTTGCTCCAAGCCTTGTTCAACCTGGTCTTGGACACTCTCAGGTATCCAGGGGAAGCCAGAGCGTCTCTGGGCAGCCTGTGCCAGGACATCACCTCCCTCATATGAAATAATTTTCTCCTAATATCTAATCCAAATATCTCATCTTTCAGTTTAAAAACATCCCCTGTTTTGCTATCACTGCCTGTGTATAAAGTCACTCACCCTGTTTTTTATAAGCCCTCTGTAAGTACCAGAGGTTGTTATAAATTTTCCCCAGAGCCTTCTCTTCTCCAGATGAACACCCCCAGCTCTCCCAGTCTGTCTCCATAGCAGAGGGGCTCCAGCCCTCTGAGCAGCTTTGTGGCCTCCTTTAAAGGCATGCTCTAAAAGTTCCACATTTTTCTAGTGCTGAGAACTACAGGCCTAAAGGCTACCCATGGTCAACTGCATGGATAAGAGGCAAGAAGAGAGTCTGAGATAACTCATTACTTCACTAAAACTTTAAATAAGTCTCATTGATAAGCTGAGGAAGCATATGCTGGCCAGGCTCTGTGATGAGCTGACAATTGTCCAGACTTCTGGTCTCACTGAGTGCTGATCAATGACTCCATGACTGTTTGGCAGCTGGTAACAAGTGGAGCATGACAGGCATCAATACATGGGCCAATACTGTTCAATATCATCATCAGTTACCTTGATGCTGAGGACGTGACTCCTCAGCAAATTTCTGAATGATTCAAAGGGAGAGGGAGATGGCAGGCAAATCAACAGCAGATCTTCATTTCAGTGAGGCCCTGCTGAAATTAAAGACTGGATCATGAGAGAATTCTGGAAGTTCAGCAAGAAAATGTGCAAAGAGCTACTTCAGGACAGAACAGACCTGCCTATGAATTGGAAGCTCTGCTGAAAAGCACCTGGAGTAACAGTAGGTGACAACACATTTACAAGCCAACAGCACATTTTTGTTATGAATAAGGCAAACAACACACCAGGCTGAACTAGGAGAAACACAGCAATCAGATCAAGGGGAGTTATGACCCTATTTTGCTTAGTGCTGGTGAGAAGATGACTTCTCAGCATGTTATAAAAATAAAATATAGGTATGGTTAAATTAGGAGGTGGGTGCCTCACAAAAATCTTGTTTGAGCTTTTGGTCACTGTGTTTTCAAGTAATCTGCACACTTGTCCCCTTAATAACATTTACAGGATGAGTGAGTAGGTGTCTGGCTTGTCTCAGCATCTTACTACTGCAAGTTTATGCAGGGGAAAAAGGTCAATGTATTCAACTCTGAATCACAGCAGCGGAAAGGGAAAAAAAAAAAGGATTTTCTTGCATTGCTGGATTTACATATGTCCTTGGGGAGCAGACATCCATGTGCCAGCAGTAGAATTGTCTGCTGAATCGTGCTAGCTTTGCCTGTTAATACACAGCTTGGTCAGACGAGAAGGTCAAGGCAACTTGTATTAATTACAACTTATATTAATTGCATATCTGATGTTGCACATTAGCCATCCAAAAGCACCTGTCCATAGCAAAGGCTACAGTTTGTAAAAATGAAACAGTATTCCAGGCAAAGGCAATTACAACAAATACCATTTAAATTAATGCTGATGAGACATTAATGAGATATACTGTCATTATTCTACTACTTTTGGTTTGTTTAGCCATCTAAACACAGTTTATCTGAAAATCTCAAAGAGATTAAAGTCATTAATCACTTAAATTTCACAGAAGCTCTTATGATTTTCTTTTGTTTAAAATTGAAATTTACTGAACATTAAATTAGAGGTAGAACTAGAAAAATCATGTATAAGCCTTACTTCAGTACTTCCCATGGATCAGAAGTACATACTCTTGCACCTGGGACTGGTACCCATTCTCATTTATGTAGTACTAGCTGTATTTTGGCCACCATGGAGCAACTGAGAAGACCCAATGGAACAAATGCTGTTGGAGTCCAGGGCACTCATCTGACAAAATGCACTCAGCAACAGTTTCCCACAAATACACAAAATCAGATCACTGAAAGAAAAAAAAAAGACCCCAAAAAACCAAATAAAAAAAACAGAAATGAAAATGAGACATTTGAGTCTCATTTACTTCATGCTGCTTTTATAATTAATATGAAACTTAAATTAAAAACAAACAAAGACTTTTCCTTGGGGTTAGTTTTATTCTCTTTTTATTAAGAAATTTATTTTTTCCTAGACCCTGATGAAGGAAACAAATATATTAAGGATTGCATATTAATGCCAGTCACTAAGCTAGGCTAAAACATTACCTATAATGTGATTATATTTAATTGTTCCCCTTCCTTATAAATGCAGTAAAACCAACTTTGCAATCATGTTGTATAATTATTTTTGCAATACAGAAAGCTTTACATATGTAAATAGAAAAATTTACATATAAAATTAAAGATGCAATTTTCATTGTAAATGAAAAAATATTTTCAAACAAGCTAGAAAAATACCACACAGAACGACTGAAAGCTTCATGAAGTAATATTAATTTTATAAAAACTCATTTCCTCAATTTCCAAATTCAGTATAATATGACCTCTGATAAATGTTGTTTGCTCTGTTCAGTGCATCACATAGGGCCCAGGATTTCATTCTGGACAATGAGCACAGGAATCTGTAACTGGTTTTTTTGCTGGGACCATTTAGTGTGAAGATAAAAAATCACCTTCAGATTTTTGTTCTCACTGTTAAATCTTTATGCTTTAACCTTAGCCTGAAATTATTCTGCCTTTTCCTCACAGTGGGATTGTCTGGGATATTTTCATCAAGACAGTTTAAGGTGGCAGTTCTGTCAATATAGAAGTAGGTCAGAAGATCTGATGGAACAAGTCCTGAAGTCATGTCTTCCTTTTTTTTTTTTTTTTCCAACACATTGAAATTCAATTTAAAAATCTCTTGGACTTTTAATAGGAATACAATATTTCAATAACTTCCTACTTAGGAATATGTTTTGACATCCATGTTTTGCTACAAAACATGGTAGCTGTGACAACTCTTGCTCTGTGTGCCTGACATATACTCAACATCTGCTTCCAGCTGTGAGATTTTGTTATTTTTTGTCCTAGGAAAACCTCATCCTAGAAAAGCAGAGCTGAAATTTTCTTCACATAAAGGAATTTACACTAGTAGGAACCATCTCTTCTTTAGTGATTGAAAAGTCTACTATTTATTTCAAAGGCATCATTTTGTCTTCTCTTGCAGTGAACTGAGTAGCAAGAGGCTTCAAAAAGTCACTTTTCTTACCTCTTTCTTGTTTCTAGCAGTATGAGCCTGGACAAACTGTTTAGGAAAACCACATAACTGTAGAGGGAACTGCCTGAACTGAGCCAGATGTTAAGTCAACCTTGAATATTTTCTGATAGAAGATAGTAGAAATCTCCTCATCTCTTAAAAGGTCATATGCAGGGTTTGCCTTCCTCTGCCCCCAGGATTTTTCCTTTGAAAATCTGTTTCATTGAATTTAAGCTTCAAGGACAAAGCCAATGCAGGGAAAAAGCACAGTGTGTGTACCTGTAGGATTATTGCACCATACAGTAAATACTCTCTAGTTATTTTACCCCCTTACTTTACTTCTCCACCTGAATTAAGGCAGCACACTGCTGGAAATTAATAAACTAATGGCAGGCTACCAATTAAAAAACTAATAAATGTTGTTTGCTCTGTTCAGTACATCACACAGTCATTTTATCTGAAATTATCGACAGTTACCAAGGCCTTGGCAAGATATGATTTTTATTCATCTAACATGCTGTAGTGATTGCTGCATTTGGATTAAGCATGGAATGTTCTCCCATCCTGCAAAAATGTCTTTCTGCAAACATTGAGACTAATAATTTTTAAAAATAAGACTACCAGACAAATTTGGCAAATGCCAGATTCCCTCATTACAACCAGTTGTCTTAAAAATGTGGTGCAAGTAAAGCATCCTTTTGCCCCATCAGCAATGAAATGTGTCTACTAGTTGTTGACTGTGAAAGAACTGGATTTTTTCCCCATTTTCTTCATTCATTTATTTGAAAGGGACACAAGAGAGAAGTTCATCCTCTGTCATAGCACAGTCAGTAGAATGGTCAAGCTGATACTACAGTTTGACACCAAGATTACTGCAATATTTTCTGAACCTTTTCTCCTCTCCTGCATCATCATGGCTCACTAGTAAACTGTCATTCCAAGTGCAAAGGGCACCTGAAGAAAATAAGACAAACAAAAATTTCTGGACTCAATGAATGGGTTAACTTTCATGGCTTTAAGTTGTTTAATCTGTCATTTTCTCTCCATCATTCTGATCCTGCAGAAAGGTGCAACTGCAGGCTGAGGAGCAGACTCCATCAATGAAATCAAATTCCAGACAGAAAAATTCTGTAATGTACTTAAGCATATTCTGCACGAAGACGAGCTGAGGAGATGAGCAGGAGGCATGAGTAACATGACCTAAATTTATAATGAAAGCCTGCACATCTACAATGCTGAAAGCTTTCACTGAGTATGACATAAATTCTAGGGCAATGGATTACATCATTTCTCTGCACTGTGTTTTAGTAAAGCTTGATAAGTTCCCATTAAGCAGAAGAAAATTACTGCATCATGTTCCATACTGGGATTTACTCATGTAACAGAACAGCCTGAAACATTCAAAATGTTAAGTCAAATCCATACACAGGCAAATTTTGTAATGAGGACCTTAAAGATTGGTTTGAGATGTTTGATATCCTAATTTTTAAGCATAAGTGACTACAATCACTCTTGTGTTTATATGATTTCTTTGATTATGGACAACATTAGGAGTCACATTAAGACATTAATTGACTTAATTCTATCCCAGTTTGCAACAGCTATATATTATCAAGAAGAACCAAATAATGTATTTTTTTCCTCTCATTATCTAGAGCTGGCTGGTTTGTCTCACATGTCATTTGAGACTGGTGGAGAAGTACACTTCCTCTGCTCATTATTTGAGACAAAACACTGCTACTTTTGCACTAGCTCTGCGTGTCTGATAACTAAAGTAATAGATTTTATTCTGTGCTTGCAGCAGGGATAAGTGCTGGGAAAATGTGTCTTTGCATCAGGCATTTGACTTCAAATTAGAACCCCATCTGTCTCAGTGGTTTGTGTGTCAGTAATGCTGATATTTCCACCTTATGTCATTTTCTTTGAAGTATCAGTGAATAAGAAATGAAGTACACATGAGTAATGGAAAAGGATGTGGGAAGCACAACGAATTTTACTGCCGCTGTTTTGGAATTAACACAATACATTTACAGAGCTGCAGATAAGCCTGAAGAGTCGGATAAAACTAGAAACAAACATAGAGAGCAAGATTCAATTAGCAGTAATTTGGAGTAGAAACTAATCTTCAGTTGTTACCATTAAACAAGTCTGGAGTGAATAGCAAGAATCCATTTAGCTTTTCTGAATTATTACCTGCAAAGTCAATAGATGTTTATTATCCTAGGGAGAACAGGCTTGTTATCAGTTCCCTTTCTTAACTCCTAATGGAGCCAGCTGTTTATTTTGGATAATGGTGCACTTCACAGCACAACCCAGACTTCACGCTGAGATGCAGTTACACACATCACATGTTCCCTTGCTCAGCCAAGAGCTCAGTTTGTTTAGATGCGCTGGATGATTTCACACACAGTCTCAGAAATCAGAAGCCAGTAGGTGATAAATCACTTTTTTACCAAACTATATGACTGTCAGAGTAAAAGGTTTGTGAGGGTGTTGGGTTTTTTTGTTTGTTTGTTTTTTTGTTTTTGTTTTTTTTTTTTTTTTAATCTTAAAGAGCAAAAGGGTGCCCAATTTGAGTGAAGCAAGGGTGTGCTGAACACAGAGATAAGCTTTTCAGCAAGGGAATTTTCTAATTAGTTGTCATACATCCACTTTTATTATCATACATCCAAATTACAAGGGATATGCAAGATAGCTTACCAGGTTACCATCTAGCTGACTTTCTTACATGATACACCAGGAACTCCAGAGACCTGTTAAAAAATAGAGCAAATTTTTAACACTTCATCTAAAGAGAGACAGTCACAGTTCCCTTATTCCCAGAGGGAAACCTGAAATCCTCTGTGAAAGGTTCCTGTGGGGGTCTGCAGTGCATATCTGATGTCTTAGCAGTACCCACATCATTCTGAACCAGCTTCCACTCCACAGCTTCAGGATGCTGCTGCAGCAAACAGGGACAAGTGGAGATGAACTGAATCTGAGATGGTTTTCTTATGCAACAACAGATGAAAACAGCTCATTTCATAAAAAAAAGATGTTTCCATAGTTAAAAAAGGCATGCACATTATTGCTCCTATATGATTGAGAAGAACTGCTCTTGAAACATGAAGGAAAATTTTGTCTTCCCTTTTTTTTTTTTTTTTTTTTTTGTGAGATAAAGTATTCAGAATGCATGTTATGGGTATACTTTCAGGTTTTTCTCTATTCTCCACAGACAATTTGCTAATCTCAGGGAAAATGTTACTTTGAAGATTCTTTTTTCTTAAGCTTTACTGTGGAAACTGCCAGTGCACAACTGGAGAGACAAGAGATAATTTCATCTTTAGGCTCTCATGGCAGAAAAAGTAATCTTGTGCTCAGATTCCTTCCTAAATCTCTTCATGTATTTTACATTATTCAGCAGCAGAATCAGTAATGTAAATGGAAGCCAGTGATATTAAGAAATTCCCTACTGGAAGTTCTGGACTGGTTTAAGTCTTACCTAAATTAAAACAAGTCTCAAGAAGAGCTTGAAAGTCTCTTTTTTTTTTTTTTTTTTTTTTTTTTTTTTTTTTTTTTTTTTTTTTTTTATCTCAGCTGATCCTATAGAATTTTTAATTCAGCACTGTTAAGTAAATAGAATTGTTTATACAGATTAGTGTTAGCTCATATTGTTAAGTCTATTTCTGAAAAATAGAGTAAGGCAGCCAAGATAACTATTGGAGTTAAAATGAAATAGTAGAATACACAAACAAATTTGGGTTATACAGCTGACATAACAATATCATTGAATTTAATTAAAAATGTTATAATTATAAAATTTTATTTAATTTTATTAAATAACATAGTCAAACCAAAATAAGATTCATTCTAGCAACTGAAAATGTTCTGAAATATCAGACATTACAGTTTCTAACTAGGGTAAAGGAAGTTGTCTAAAACACCATAATTTTTTGCAGCTACTTCTAACCAAGGACAAAAATAGAGCACATTAAAACATTGAAATGCATTTAAAAGTGCAAATTCACTTCCTTGGAATTTTTCCAAAGAAATCAAAGTAATCAGAATACTTCTATGCTTGTACAGGACCTACTCTGAATTTACTTTTTAAGCAGATAAAAACATTCAGCACTGTTTGGCTGACATTGCCCAGAACTCAGTTCAGTGTGAAATTCTTGAAGTAGGTCCTTGCTGCCCATTTGAAAGGATTGAATGACTTATAAAAATATTCTTGTGTGAATATCTTTCATTGTAAGGGAAGAGTCTTAATCTCTTCTATCCCTTTTGACTCCTTCAGTCCTCCAAGAGGTGATTGTAGAGCTCAGAGAGCTTAAAACATCTTTTGAGCGAGATATCCAGCACAGAAACATCTTATTCAGAGCTGATCTGAAAATGCCGAATTTTGCATAAAAATCTCCATGTTTTTATATGAATAGCAGTAATTGCTGTTCCTTCTATAGCTCACATAATAGAAACAATTCTCTTGTGGACTCTGATATATTTGGGTCCAACTCTGTTTACAAGCCCTGAACATCAGTATGGGAACACCAGAAAGGAAAGATTCTGCTTCATATACTTTCTAAGAGGTTCTAACAGGTCACTGGTACCACCTTCCTCATAGATTCTTGTATGTGAGGGTGGTGATGCACAGGGTGCCCAGATAAGCTGTGGCTGTCCCATCCCTGGGAGCGTCCAAGGCCAGGCTGGACAGGGCTTGGAGCAACCTGGGATAGTGGAAGATGTCCCTGCCCATGGCAGAGGGTGGAACTGGGTGAACTTTAGGGTCCCTTCCAACCCAAACTATTCTGCAGGTCTGTGATTTTTCTCAAACCACAAAATCCAGAATTAAAAGTGCTTTTAAAAAGCATAACTGGGAAATGGAGCATTGTTGCCTAGTTGAACAAATGTGAGGTTAGGAAAAACTCTGTGGTGTCATAACTGATCTAGATAAAAATGCTGCTGTTGCTGTCTGGACAGGGATTGACCACCACCTTTTTGGAAAGATTGTTGACCTCAAGTAAACACTGTTCTGTGTTAAGATCCCAATAAATTAATTGCTTTTATATAAGACTTTTCATGAGTGTCTGTGCAACACCTGCACCTTCAGCATGTATCTTCACTCTCTGCTGAACTTTTACTGTCTGGTGGCCAAACAGAGGGTCCAGCTGGCTTCACAACAAACAGAACACTTGGCACTTCCTCTTCTTCCTGGCCTGAGACCAATGATGCGAGCACAGTCCTGTTTTAGTTTATCTTTGAACTTTCTGAGATGTTTCAACACAGCTGAATGAGATTTTTAAAAACATCCTTATGCTTACTGGTATACTTGGCACTTCCACAAATGCTTTCTCACAAGCCACTTCTCATAGTGAAACAGATTCTATGGGTTATTACAAGAAATTTTCAATCACTAAATAAATACTTTCACTTAAAACTTGGTACTCTCAATTTCCAGTAGACTGATCAAAAAAGTTGTGATGATCACCTTTTGTTGATGACAATGGCATTTCTAATAGCCATTATTAGCCACTGTGTTTTATACGACTTGGCCATCAATCACCACATCAACTTAGCATGAGTTTTCCAGGACATTATTCATTATAAGGGAAAGCCAAGCTGCACACCTTAAACACAAAAAGCCAAAACAAAGAAACAAAAAAAGGCATTTTTCTTTTCACAATAAAATACATTTGCAAATAACCTAGATTGCTGGATATGATGTGACAACTTGCCTTATACTTCACTGTATGAAAAAGGGGCTGCTTTGAAAATATGCTCCATCAAATCCCTGCGTTATGAAATGTGTGTAACATCTACAGGGAGTTCACTTCGTATTTAATGACTGCTATCTGCTGGTGTCAAACATCTTGCTTTGGACAGGTGGCTCTGGACTCCATGTGCAGATGATTTTCCATCCCATTCCATTATTGAAGGACTGGTTAAACATCATGAAAGGACTCAAAGGAAAAAACAAAAACAAAAGCCATATTGACTATGCAGTAACTGTTTCGGGGATAGTCTGTAGGTATGGGTTACTCAGGTAAATCATATGCAAGGATTTAGGGAGAGAAAAAAACTGCAGAGAATTTGGTGTCATTCTCCCCTTAAGTCTTAAAGAAAGATAGGCACAAGTGTACAGCTACTACTCAAAATCAAAGTAATGACATATATATGCACTGGGAGTGAACGGTTGCTTCACAAATTATTTTGCCTATGTGCTGTTATCAAATGTGTCCCTGGCCCTGGATGAGGGTTTGGAACCAGATAATATTTAAGGCTCCTTTCAAGATAAACCAGTCTGTAATTCTACAATTCTATGGCAACTAAGCAAATTTTTCCCCTAACTACATGGTTAAATCAAAATTTTCTTGCCCAAAATCAAACTGTGTGTTCATTTTATATCACTGAAATTCACAGGTTATCAAAAACCTTGAAAAATATTTTCAAATCACTATACTCTTTTTTAAAGTTAAATCACTCCAAACATACACTTTCACTATCAACTACCTTTAAAAACGCATGCCTTCAAGTCTGCTTTTGAAAGCATAGACACCTGTAGTTTTTTTTTCAGAAATAGGAGTCTGTGGAAGACACCAAAATTTCCACCCTTGACCAGGTGAAAATGTGCTTCTGCAATGAAGCTGACAGTAGGGAGCTGATCACTAGCTAGAAAGCAAGCTGTGGAACAGTGTTTGGAAATTTATTTTCTTCTAACAACTTTGCCTTTGATTGTGCACATCCACTGACACCTTTAAGTGTATTTCTCAGATGCTACGGACAGGTACAGAATAAATAGGCCTGCAATACTTCTTTAAAACAGCATGCATGAATATAAGCATGATGCAATGCCATAAACATGCCTCTTGCAATCCTCCCTGCTCAAGATAATTATTCAGAGACAATTACATATTTATGAGAAACACCATAATTTCTTTCTCCTCTCACTTCACAAGACAGAATCATAGAATGGTTTCTGTGGGAAAAGATGTTAAAGACCATCTAGTTTTAACCCCTCTGTCATGGGACAGGGACATATGAAAGGGACTTTTCTTTCTCTTTCAGAAGCACACACAGATTTTTATATTTATTTGCCACATCTTCTCTAGATACACACCCTACTGATGTGATTTATTTGTATGCATTCCGTATTATGTCACAAAACTCCATACAAAGATATTTATAGCACAAAAAAAAAAAAAAAGAAATTATCTGTGCATCAGCTTCTGCTTATAAATGAAACTTGCTGTCTAGACACCAGGAGCAATGCCATTCTTAATTAGAGCCTAGGCTCTACCCTGCTCTTTCATGTGGCACAGGAGCTCTGTTGCCTTGGAGCTTCTAGCTTATCACACCTGCAGCTCTGAGAGCTTTTTCTCCTTCAACCCCAAGATGCAGCCCAATTTTCCCTCAGTGAGAAGGACAGCACATCTGCCCCATAAACTGTGCTGGAGGGTGAGTGTGGGCTGTGGCTGGTCATTTGAGGCAAATCAAGTGCTCCCAGGGGATTTCTTTCAGGCCCGAATGCATATATTATAATACAATTATGGGAAACAGATGGATCAGAAATAACCATCAAGTTTATTTCCCAGTGCAATTTTAAGCAGATATGTGTGGACTGCTTCCACATTTCTCCATAATTGTTAAAATGAGTTGCGTTTTTTTCTCCAGAAATAAAATCCAGATGCTCTAAAATGTGGGATTTTATTATGCATGTGAGATAGAAGCTCTATGCAACTTTTTAAACAATGAATCACAAAATTGGGAATATATAACCAGAGCATTAATAACCGTTTCCTTATTATCTGCATATTTTTCCCAAAGCAATTTACTATATTTATTTCTTGTAAATTCAAATTTTAAAATGCTCATGAATATTTATTTCCTTTTTTATCTATTGTCACAATTTACTTGAGTTATTTTTTTCTACCAACGGATAACTTGGCATTTCATTTTAGATTTTAATACCATGTAAAAACAAGCTACAATTCCTAGGCAATATACTAGTATATCATAAAAGGAAGAGAAAAATAATGAAATAAAATGAAAAAAAATCAATAAAATCTGGAAGGTGGTGGCATACAAAGATCAATCAGTTTTAAATGGGTTTAGTTTTAGATTTGTCCATCTGCCTGACAAATAATGGAAATTTGAGAAAATGAAAGAGCTGGCCCACATATGAGATGCTCAACTGGGCTGATATTGGGAGCTAGGGTCTGATTCTACTAGCTGAGAACTTTCAGAGGACTTGGAAACAAAAGTGAGCTAAATGAAAGTTCTAAATTCATCTAGAGGGAAAAATTGCATTCAACAGTACTAAACAGTTCCTGCAGCATCCTAAATGTGTGCCATATTTGTGCAGCCATTTAATTAAAACATTACAGCTATGTTGAAAGGACTTGGAAACAAGAGTGGAGAATCAGAGATCTCTCCAGCTGTTTCCCTTTTGGAAGATAAGAAGAGGGTTCCCATGCTTACATGGCTCTGAGAACATCCTCTCACCACACTCCTCAAGAACCTGTTCTGTAATAAACCAGAACATGTTTTTCCTGTTCTTAAAGCCATTCCTTATTTGTGGAAAGTCACTTGTAGAAAAGAAGAAAAGAAGAAAAAATCTTGGTTCTTTTGCATCCACAGTCCTGTTGCAGAACCGTAGATTGCTGTTAACTTTGGAGAAAGAGATAACAGCTTATGAGATCTACCGTTAATAAAGCAATTTCTTAAACCTACACCTGAGTCAGCAACCAACAATTCCAGTTCTCTAGGCAACTGAAGAAACATCTCCTGAAATTTGTTACAACAGTGATGTCAGGGAAAAATGGAGTTGTATCCATTGTCTTCGTTCAGCCTTTGGAATAAAAGGGTTCTCTGGTATCTGGAGTTTCTGCCACTTTTGTAAACTTACACGTGAGCCATGACACACTCATATGTAGGACACAAAGGACACAGGAACAAAGACCAGGTATAAAGAGGGGAGAGAGAATGTTGGCAAAATGAGACTCTACACAATTTTACAGCTTTCTAAGAATTAGTATGAGATGAAACAGTAATTCTTTAGATGGAAACTGTCCCTTTGACTCACAATAATTAGGAGAGAGTAGATATTCAAGCCCAGCAAAGGAAGGAAAACACAAGAAGCTGCTAGAAAATGTTCTCTTTCCCTTTCTCATTCCTCTATATGTGTTTATTTTTTTCTCCATCCTTTCCCTCCTCTTCCCTTGGGAAATAAGATAGTTTTTCCATCAGCCATGTGAAGTGTAACCCTGACTTGGAGCTAAGAGGAAGACAGATATAAAAAAAATGGAAAGAGCTGAAGGAAACAAGGGATAAGCTTTGGGGTGAAACACTGATTGACTTCCAGAGCTCCTTATTTCTCACCTTCATCTGTAATTAGGTAAGGTGACTAGCTCAAACAAACATATACAACACAGAGGTCTATGTTCAGTCAAGTGAATCCTCTCATGGCAAACCTTAGGGCTTAAATGTCAGCAAAACACAACATTTGAAAAGGAAAAAACAGAGCTTACTGACATTTATGGTCTTGCTTTTTAAAAATCCTGGCCATCCTCTTCAATTACAAAGAATCTCATTTTTATTTGCCAGATATAACAGCCGCACAAAAATTTACACCTTGCATAAATCTTGGCTAAGAAGTTTTACTGGATAGATCCACTGATAGTTGAGAAGGTTCAGAATGGTTTGTGAACTGAAAAATGGAACAAAATATCCACATAAGTGGTAGGAGACTGAATGCAGCTTGAAGGATCCTGAGTGATCACACATCCTCACTGTAATTCCTCACATTTCCTATTCAGAAGCCACTAAGGTAAAAAATATATAAATAAATTAAAAAATAGAATATTCTACTTAACTGTAGCCTCAGAACTTAAAGCACTTAGGGCTTTGGTTTTGTTTGTTTTATTTTTGTGTTTGCTTCCAAGAATATTCAATTAGGTCAAAGAAGAAGGTGAAGAGAGGAACAATGGCCGACTAACCTTAGCCGTGCATATCAGTTAACAATTAGCACATTATCTTGCACAATTTTGGCCTGTTTCAATTACCACTCTTCCAGAAAATCCCAAATATGGTCATGGACTAGAGTGAGACAGGTTCTGTTTCCAGCAAGCAATGTGAATACTTGCATTATATTTTCCACATTTTTCCCAAAAGCATCCTAGTTTCCTTTGTACCTCCTGAGCTTTTACATAAGTCACTTATTTAATTTTTTTCTCTAAAAATAAAAAAGTTCAAAAAGGAAAATCTGCTTTAGCTGAAAGTGGCAGCTTGGGAAATCCCCAAATATTTCTGAGCTGAAAGCTCTGGATACTGCATTCAAGAGGCAACGAATATGTAGTTTTTGAATCTTATTCCTCTTAATTAAAAAATTACATCCATTTCATTTTTTTATCTCTTCTGTTCTTAAATACTCTTTGTTTAATTTTCAAGTTTCAAACAGTTATAATCAAAATCCTGTTTTCCAAGAAGTGACATCTGTACCCATCTGCTCAACTGTTGAAAAATTTTAAATTTATCATCTCTGCAGCTTTAACTGGTCATCCTGATTAAAAAAAAAAAAAATCATTTTATGGACTAAATAAACCTCTGTGTCATTTTGTTAAACCAACATTATCATGCTTTTTGTAAATCAAGTATCTTGATGACACCATTTGGAGGAAGTTTTCTTTTGAATTTTTTTAAAATAGCAAATGAATTGTTCCTTCATCCAACTTCAATTGCAGGGCTATAGTTGCCATGCAATGTAGTACTTAGGCACTAAAATAAATAAGCAAACCCTATACTTCCTTATTGATTGCATGGGAGGCACAGAAGGAGTTTCAGAGTTTCAGCATGATCAAAGAGTAAACTATTTGGCTTATAGACCAATCAGGCTAAGAAAGTAAATATTTGAGAGCAATAAAAACACCTTTTATTCATGTGCCAGAAATAATAAAAATGAGGTGAATAAGATAAATTGCATGATGATGGTGCATGCTTAGAAATACAGGCAATAATTTGGTGTATAAAAGCAGTCATATTCACAATGCACAGCACAACACTTAAATGAGATTAAGCTACACTGCTACCCTGTTCCTGCCTTTAACAGGTGGTGACCCTTAATGACTGCCAGCATATAGAATCATATGTATTAGTGAAATCCAATCATCTTTTGGAAAGGAGACACCATTTCTCACCAGGACAAGTACATAGTGGGCACAGAAAATAGTGCAGACACTATGTGTCATCATAAAAGAAATTTTTAAAACCAGCAATATGTTTCCTTTAATAATAGTACCAGCTTTTTTTTTTCATAATAAATAATCAGTAATAGAATCATAGAATCATAGAATTATAGAATCCTAAAATCATAGAATCATAAAGTCATAGAGTCATAGATTCAGAGAATGGCTTAGGTTGAAGAAACTTTCAAGATCATATTTTTTCACCCCTCTCATGGGCAGGGACATCTTCCACTATCCATGATTGCTCCAAGACCTGTCCAACCTGGTTTTGAACACTGCCAGGGATGGGGCAGCCACAGCTTCTCTGGGCAACCTCTGCCAGGACCTCACCACTCTCAGAACCAAGAACTTCCTCCTAATATCAAATCTAAATCTACTCTTTTAGTCTGCATCCCATTAATGTCTTGTACACACTCAGTACTTAGGTATTCTTCAGATTCTCTAACTTTGCTATTGTTGCAGATAACATTATAAACTTGGATATAGAGTCTAAGCTATATCTTAACCATTGAATTTTTATTTAGTGGTACAAACCATTTTAACCTGAATGCTGGAAATATTTCCTGACTTTCAATCCCTGCTGGAGTGCACAGCTCTAGTTAACCAATCAAACTTGGGTTCTGCAAGACCAAATACCAGGTCCTACAATTCGACAACATCTCATAGGTCTTTTCAACTTAAATGATTCTGTGATTCTATGAATACTCTAAACACCACACAGGACCTCTCCAGATCTAGCATTTAAAAAGAACAAAGTTATAAAGTTATAAAGAACAAAGGAATGTCAAGGTCTTCTGATGCACTACCATCACAAGAGGGACGCAAACACCACAGGGGAGTCGAAACAGGAAAAAGAGAAGTTTAATTTTGCTTTCAGTTTATATAGATTTCCAGAAATGAGACCACATTAGAGGTTCAACCTCTTCAATTCCACTGGTCTGAGAAAGTGTCCATCAATTGTCCCTCCTAAAGAGAAGAATGTAAACAATATAGACAGTTACAGAAACATTGCTTTGTTTACATGAAAATGTGTGAGACGTTCTGACTCCAAACCAGAAGGCTGAAAAAGAGGGCGACAGTCCTCTTTAATCAAATCTATTATGCTATTTCATGTTCATCTTTAATTTCTATTCAGACTCCCAGTTTATCATAAATATTCTTAATAATATTGTGATTTGCAATACATCATGACTCCTCTGTGTTTCAGTGAATGTTGGGTCTCAAAAAATTCTGCTCAAGCAATTTAGGATTGCTGCTCACACACCACAGGTATGTATCTGATTTTTCAGGGTTCCTTTCCAGATGTCAATAGAATTCCTGACAGCATCTAAATTTCTAGGAAGACCTTGCTATGCAGTCCCTCTCCAGAAAACAGAAAAACCACAGGAGCTGGAAAACACAAGCTTAGGTGAAGACACCAGCATCACAAGATTCAGGTGAGACTAAGGAACAATGATCTTCCGTCCATATACAATGAATATCTTGAGAGCACAAGGACATTTTGAGGATGTAAACATGGAGAAAACTGCCTCACACAAAGGTCAGACAACAAGAGGAAACACATTTGTGTCTGTAGTCCTAGACGTCTATTCTTTACACCATACTTCCCTGAAATTCCTTAGTCTACAGAACTGAGCAGAAATTAAGAATACTCATATCTTTGAGTTGCATTGCAGACCATGGAAATGCCATTTTTATCCATGTCTTTCAATGTTAGGGGTGAGGTAATTTCATATATCTATTTACTTTATTTTCCAAATCCAGTAACTTAGTGTGAAGGGTTTCAAAGCACAAGATAAATGTGTCTGGGCCGCAGAACTAATCATGTCAACTGGAAAATAACTGTATCTGCTTCATTATCACTTAATGTGTTGGGTAACTCTGAGTGCACCTGAAAGATAATAAAGAGGTGTCAGTATTATTCATATATTTTAATTGCTTCCATTAGCATTTCTTTTTTTTTTTTTTCCTTTCATTCCTGAGGGCAAAATAGTATCACTTCATTGATTATACAGTGGATACAGGAGAAATAATTGTACAGAATCAAATATTCTTTTAACCACCCATTGCCATCTTATAGCTATAAGCAAAAGTATAACTTGGCAATAAAACCTATTTACTGTTAAAACTAAAATTGTTTTTAACATTTTTATCGCATACAAATAATTAAAATAATTCTATCACTTAACAGCTGTTCTTTCACACTTGTGGAAAAAGAATGAAGAAAAAATACTGTAGGAGTAATTAAACTCAGGTAACTTCTTGTTCCAAGAAATGCCAAGAAATGTGTTAGTTCTCTGTAAGGGGTGGTTATAACAATAATGGTTAATATAATGAGAGGGAGTTCAACTTGATATGTCTCTCCCAACTCAAGATAGTTTATGATTCTAGGAAATAATTAACTCAGTTTTGTAATAAATGTATTTTCATCCTAGCCAAATAAATCTTGTGGTATCACCATGAGGGTTTCTGGGATTAAGTTACTAAGTAAAATAACTTCTAGGTTCTCAGTTTTGATAGTAACATGCCACCGTGTCTTGTTTGTTGAGTCCAATTCATTATTTTATTGTGTCTGATGGCATTAATAATCTCACAACATAAAGCTGACTCCTAAGAATTCCAGCACAGGGCACAGGGTAAAACCAAAGCCCTGTTTCCTGACTTTTCACGTTTGCCAGCGGACAAAATAAAACTCCTCCAAGAACAGGATAAACATCAACTATGCACAACAACCACGTAGCTATAACAAAAACACAAGGCACACTCTGTTCAAGTAACTTTTTCCTACTGTAGGACATCCATGAGCATTTAATCTAATGATGATAATAAAATATGAGAAGAATGAGAAAGGTACTCGAAAAACGAAATACTATATAACTATATAATGTTTAGAGAAATAACAAATTATAGAATCCTAGAATGGTTTGGGTTGGAAGGAACATAAAACATACAGTTCTAACGCCTTGCCATGGACAGGGACACCTTCCTCTAGAAGAGGTTGCTCAGTGTCCTATCCAACCTGACACTGAATTATTTTACCTGGGTTTACTTATTTTGCCTCCTACTTGAAAACATGAAAATTAATAAATATGTGTCAAATATTTTTAGAACAAAAGTGACAGTGCAATTCTACACCTTTCCAGTGCTCTTTAATTTATTTTTTTGTAAATGCCTAGGAAGAAACCAAATAGATCAACAGCACTGAGTTGAGTCCTTATTCCATTCAAACAACTATTTACTAGTTAGAGTTTATACTAGTTAGGTTTTCTATTTTCTTCCACTCACTCCTTTGGAGAGGTCAGAGTCACTATTTACATAACCTAGGGTTCTATTTCCTAGGGAAGGTGTCACAGCCCAAGACCGATAGACTGAATAAAGATTTAGGACAACTCTCTGCACATGGTAGGATTATTAGTGCTGTCCTGGGCAGTGCCAGGAATTGAGCACAACAACCCTTCTGATTAATGGTATCCTATGATTCTATGGCACTGTCCCTGCACCATAGAATGGTTGCAATTATTGGATCTCAGTTCCTTTATTGTCACAATTCTCCAGTTGCTATGGGAGCCTCCCAGCTTTGTGCATACTGAAGGGAGAAATTGGTGTCCTTGTGCTTGGCAGGACTGGGCTGAGAGAGGAAGAACCTATTGCTCAAAAATCTCAGGAAAGCTATGAATGGGCTGGTCTGACTCAAAGCTGTACCAAACCACCAATTTCTTCTGCCCTTAGTCTTCTATCCTGGACACAATTCTTCTTTGCCTGGTAAACTAGGCAAAAGCAATCTCTTTAAAAGGTTGCAATTTAAGCCGCTTTTAGCAACTATCTGTAGATAAGGACGACTGAAGTTCAGGATCAGTTTGAATCCAAGGCTCTGCAAAATAACTGTTTTTTCTTTTAGCCAAAACCCTCCTCAAATATTACTTGCATTGAATTGTTCACTCAGTCTGTCCTAACTACAAACCTGTTAAAACCTGTTAAAAGGAAAATTCAAATTTCTTCGTTGTTTTGTTAAGCTGATTGTCTGCACCTGACTCCATTTTAAAATTAATAACTACATATTAGGGTTTTTTTCCTTACACACAGTGGGGATGAAACAGTTTGAATTATGTAAAATAAATGTATGGTCATAAAATGTAATAATCAATTACAAAACACTTTCATTTTTAAATTTTATTACCTTGTTCAAATAATTATCAACCTTTGTTTTCACTAACCTGAACAAATAGATACTCATAGAAATATTGTATTTCCTTTGTATTGTGATTGCAATAATGAAGAAGGGTAAATCAATTTCCTTATATTGTATTAGCATTAAATATTTCATTTTCAGCAGATTAAAAACACAACCAGAAACCCTATTTTTTGATACCTCTATTTTATGAATTATTGTACTTACCAGCATGGAACTTCAGTTGTGGGGACCATATACTACGGCTATTTGATGTTACTTTTGCATGTGACCAACAGAAAAAGAGTGCAATAAATGTGTGCTTCTTCAGAGACACTTTGAGAAATGTAGAAATTTGCTTAAGTGCTTCAAACCTAACATTTTCTGAATACAAGCTATGAAACATGTCTGTGATTAATGGGTATATTAAAATGACTTTCTTCAGATAGTTTCTACCTTTGTCTTCTGTGTTCTTTTAAATGTTTTAGCTGGGTAATATCCCTCCAACCTCAGAAAACAAAACTTTTGGGGAAGAATATTAACCTCTTTGGTGTAGTATCCTGAGGAGGAGAGTTTTTTATAGTACTGCAGATATATAGGTGTAATTGCCTTTCTTTTCAAGAGTTTTTGAACCGGATATTTTATAGCAGCCCAATTTAAAAAACAGGTTTCTAAACAAAATAATTTTTTACCTTTTTAATGAAAATGGTGGGCTATAATAAAGAAAAGACAGTCTGCATTAGCTATTAGAGGATCCAGATGAAGAAAAGATACAGTATTAACTTTTTTTGTTCTGCTCTGCAAGAAAGTGCTGTCCTACATGCCCCACCAATATCTTAGTGTCCTAGGGTGACTTTTTGATGCTTGTATCCCCAGTTGTCTGTTCTGTTTGCGCTGTATGTTAAGTTCTTGTGTTGGTTTAGCACAGATGGTAAAAACCAATTAGTGACTGACTTTGAAATTGACAGCTAGATTAACCAATTAAAATATAGGTGTACACCCCTGGGTCACACAGATTAAATTCAGGAGGATCTTGAGAAGCCAGCCTCTTTTCTCCCTGCCTTGGAAGAGGTGAGCTGCCCCCCGGTTTCTATTCTGCTAGCTTAAAAAGTCCTTAATCATTTTAGTCTACCCCAACAGAATGGACTTTTCCCTTCTCTGGTCTGCTCTGGTGTTTCCTGATCAGGGAACTGTACTGGAGAAGGACTTACTGGTCTTTTGTGCAAAGTCAGTAATTCTTTTTCATTGAGAAGGTCTCCCTTAAGCCATGGATCAACATTTCAAAAGAATAACAGCTTGATTGATTTAGAGTAAAAATCCTCTGTCAAAATTAATTAAAAAATAACTAGTGTCCTTAATACTAATGTGCGTGCACAATGACCATGACAGAGAGAGTTTCAAAGATAAAGCCTACAGTTAAAGAATCATCATTAGGAGGACTGTACTAGGTACTAGGATTGTAAATAGCTCAACAAAAACCTTTGAATTATAATAAATTTGGAGCCATTGACAGTATTAGCAAGAACTAAAAGGGAAAAAAATATAATATAGATAAGGCAAGTTACTGATAGAGAAATAACACCATGAAATTAAGATCAATAAAAGGTGTGTTCCCAGATATAGGAACTGAAGGGAGGAAATGTATGAATTCAAAGCTGTGGAGTAGGATTTATGTTTTAGTTCAATGAAAAAGATTTTTCGTCTTATACAGCTGTAATTGTGTATAAAAATTGCACAATTCCAGCCCAAATATTTTGATTCCCTCAATGCAATCTGAGATAAAATTGCTAATTACTAAAATATCCTTCAGTATACACATGTATATTTCAGTAATTAAACAGGAACAATCCTTCTGTTAGGCTTTGTGAACGTACCTGTATTGCAAACCTAGAGGAACAGTTTGGGCTTTTTTAATAGCAATACATGGAGGACCCACTGTGGAACAGCCTGCTCCTGAAGGACTGAGCCCTGTGGAAGGGAACACATGCTGGAGTAGAGTAAGTTGATAAGGAAGGAAAAGCAGAGACAAGGAGGTGTACTGAGCACAGCCTCATTCCCCATCAGACTGTTCCTCTGGTGGGGAGGAGAGCAGGAATTCAACAGTGAACTTGAGCCTGTGAAGAAGGGAGGATATGGTGGGGAGGAAGGTGTTTTAGGATTTGGGTATATTCATTATTGACCTACTATAATCTTGTTATATTTAAGTAAATTTCCGTGGTTTGAGTCTGTTTTGCCTGTGACAGTAATTGGTGAGTGATGTCTCCCTGCTCTTATTTCAACCTACCAGCCTCTCATAATATTTTTTATCCCTATCCAGTTGAGGACAGGAGTGACTGAGCATCATGGGTAGGTGCCTGGCATCTAGCCAGGGTCAGCCCAGCAGAAGATGTCTTACTAGAACCCCTATGTAATTTCAATTGTTAGCAGTAGCCTTACTCAGGTGCTAGAACTCTGAATACAGGGAAAAAAACCAAAAAACAAAAAACAACCAGTTTGAAAGACTGGAAGCATTATCTATATGTATTATCCCCACAAATACCATACTTTCACTGAATGAAGTAACCAGATCTAAAAATTAAGATGCATCATTGTTATTTGAAAAGGTTTGTTCAATAGCCTTACCTGCTTCTCTTACCAAAAATCTAAATTATGACTTCAGATTAGCATCCCTTTGGCTCAAGCCTTGAAGTTCCCAGTCTTCACTCTGGTGATCCCGCTTACAGCTGCTACCAAACATGTGCTTTGTGTTGGCCACTGCAGTTCTTTTTATGCTGATGCCTGACAGAAAGACAGAAAGTCAAGTCACTATTTATTCTTTTTTCTTTTTCTTTTCAGGAGGGGTTGATCCGCATTTATTTTTCTGCATTTCTCATTTTATGCATCTAGGAGGCCAAGCAGTACTTCTGATAGGTGATACAGGGATCTGCTTAAGGAGAAACAGGATTCTATAACTGATTAATTCCTATTGCCAATTTTTAGCTCTCCTGTATCATAGCAAATTTTCTATGATAGGAGTTTAATGCTAATGAATCAACACAGCACAGAGGCTTTTTGTTGGTTTGTTGGGATTTTTAAGTGTTTTTTGGGACTTGGGCATTTTTTTAAAGTTATTCATTGCTCAAAGAATTGCTGGAAATTACCCAGAGAGAATTAAGCTTCTGAGATCATATAAAATAAAAATTTAAAAGAATGAGGATTGATTAGAACATTATAATTACATTCAGCATGTCTTTCAAACCCACTAAATAGCCTGTCTCTTTAAACTAGCCCTTTCTCTGCTGTAGCAAAGGAGAAATATGCCTTGTTCTCTTTATCTTCTTTGTCTTATCATCCATTGCTGACAGGAATCATAAAATCACTGAGCTGATAGCAGTAGCAGAGTAATGCTTGCACATCACTCAAAGTTAATGGTCATACACTTTGATGCAATTAATTACATACTTTTTTCTATAGTATTAATTGCAGGTTTTCTGTCAAGAGATGTTGAACTCAGAAAAAAGGAAAAAAATTAAGGAAGCTCTTCTGCTGTCGTCTGAAATGAAATTATGTCATCATAGAGAAGAATAAGAGTGCTGTCATTCTCGTCATTAGGAGTCTTTATGTTTTGATTCTTCATGTGACCTTTTCTTTTCAAAATAAAATGGATCTTTCCTCTACATACAAAAGACTTGAGGAATGTAAATTACTTATATTAGTGATGCACAAAGAAAGGCTTGCAAGTTCAGTAAATGAACTCTACAAGGTAAAGGCAAAACTTTAACTTACTAGAAAATAATTTAAATATCCTAACATCTTCTGTTCTAACAACAGTTAATGAATGTCTTTTAATACCAGGCTCTTTAGAAGAAGGATTGCTATATTTTGCTCTCTCTCAGATGATTTACAAGGATTTCTTAGACTAGTTTCATATTTCTAATTTCACCCTTAGCAACAAGAGTCATGAACTTTTCTTGAGTGATGCTATGTCTTCTTTCTGGTAGAAAAATGTTTATGAGCTGTCATTCATTAATTTAATTCCAGATATTTTTAGTCTTCTCTTCGTCTACTAATTGGGAACCTTAGATTTAAACTTCTGCATATATTTAAGAGCTTTTAAAAAGTTGTTAATTCAGAGCTTTGAAACACTGTCAAACCAGATTTGTCTAAAGATGAGTGTTTTCTGTGGATACTTGAGAATTACATTTCTAGATGCCATTATGTTTAAAGATCTCAATCCTTCTACACTGCTCACTTGCTTTTGGGTGCCCTTCCCTTCCCTTCCCTTCCCTTCCCTTCCCTTCCCTTCCCTTCCCTTCCCTTCCCTTCCCTTCCCTTCCCTTCCC
>VZUI01038665.1:0-13611 GCA_013401135.1 Cettia cetti | reverse complement strand
TCATGGCAGCGGCTCCAGCGCTGCCCGGCGCCTCGGCTCCCGCACGGCCCGAGCCCCGCACACGGGCGGGCGGGCGGGCGGGCGGCAGCGGGGCGGGATGCGCAGGAGGACACGCACATTAACCCCCGCCGCGCCGCGCTCTTCGGGGGGACGGCGAGACCCCCGTTCTGTCTCCTCTCTCCCCCTGCGCTTACCTGCGTCCCGCAGCCAGCGCCGCGCAACTCTCCCCTTTGCCCTCCTCTACCTCGGCACCTTCCCCATCCCGGGCGGCAAAGTCACCGTGCAGGAGGGGAAACTGAGGCACGGGTAATATCCCCCCCTTCCTCCCCGCAGCCAGGTGATGATGAGGAGAGGCAGGAGCGTGTCCTCCTGCTCCCCTGCACCTCACAGACACAGCGTGAGCCTAAGTGGCAAATTCCTCCCCAGCCGCAAGCACGGTCCCCGCGCACTTTTTATCAGCTCATAATTTAACAAATATCACATTTGCTTATGCCGAGCAATTCCTCCTTCCCTCCGCTAGTGGCTAAACACATTAATGTTTCCAGGCACAGTTCCATGCTGGTGAAAAGGTGCTGGGGAGCATCCTTGGAGCAGAGAGTCCTGGAGGCAGCAGTCAAATCGCAGCTTTTGGGGGGCTGCACCCCTCAAAGCCCTCAGCTGCCACAGCCCAGCCTCAGGGAAAGCCAGGGCTCCCCCCTCGCTGTGCCCAGTGACTTCCCTTTGCCTTTTCCAAAAATCCTCCCTCCATTCCCCCGCCGTGTGCTCGGCAGCTTTCGCAGGCACCAACGCGGGGTGGGTTTTTTGTTGTTTTTGAGTTCGCTGCTGGCAACCTGAGCTGGATTCAAACTGGTGACCTAGATGTGAAAGGATCCATAGCCCGTTACTAATCCCCGGAGTCTCCGAATCCCCTGTAAACTACTGCTTAATTCACTAACTGTGCTATTTAATCTCTAAAACATTATGAGCTGTGCCGGGCAGAGGAAACACTCCATCAAATAAAGCTTTAGTATTATTGTGCACGCCGGCTGGTCATACGAGAAGGGGATTGCTCTGCAAGTCTCTCTACTTTTTCCTTGCCTGAAGGTTCTCTGCTCCTTGAATTTAGCGCTGGTGGGACGTGCTGCCTCGAGCCCTGTGCTTTCCCAGAGGAAACGGCAGCTTTCCCCGGCTCTTGGCAGAAGGGCTTCAATCCCTGCAGTGAACTGGGCTGGCAGAACTGGCAGGGGAGGGGGGAACGCTGCATTCAGCGGATCCTCTGGGACCACGAATTGCATGGAAGGGGTCTCTGAAAGCTCACTGCATAAGGAGAGACCGCCAGATGCAGGGGAAAATCCTCTGTCCAGGGCTGTGTCATTGCACCGGGGTGTAGGAGACAGCAAGGAATAAAACACACCGATCCTGCTGATTGCTGCGGCATCCAGGCACCCCTGGCAGGGTGGGGACCCCGCTGGGATACCTGCAGGACCAGCACACGAGAGCTTTTGCTCTTTGTGGGGCCGCTCCTTTGAATGGGCAGAGACCAACTCCTGTGTCAGCAAAACCAGAGGGATTCCAATAACCGCAGCCAGTTAACCTTTTAACACAGAATTCAGCCCCGGATCGCCAGGAGCATCTTAAATTACTAGAAAAAAAAAAATCATCCTACCACCTCCCTGCACTGAAAACACGCGAGGCTGGGGCAGATGTGACCTGCAGAGCTGTTCCAGCCCTTGCCAGGGCTGAATTTGGCCCACTGTTAGGAGATCATCAGCAGCATTGTTTGAAAATCCCAAGGAATTTACATCCAATATGCTCCTGCATACTAAAGCGGGCAGAATCCCTGCTCTCCCTCCCTCCCTTGCATACATACAATGTACATATAAATCAGCCTGTCACAGCTCGTCTCTTTTCTGACAGCTGTAATTGCTTCGGACTATAAAAATATCTATAGACAATAAACACAACGCGGGAAAACAGCAAAGAGAAAACCAAATCAAGGTTCCTTTAAATAATTCAGTTGCTCCAGCAGCAGTGGAGCCAGCAACTGAGTCCAGCTGTGAAGGTTCAGCAGCGAGAGAAAGAGAGCTTTGTAGCCTCCTCTGGGGATGAGAGAGTCTTTTTTCCTTCATTGGGTTTTGACCACAGCAGCAGCAGAGTTTGCTGCACACGGGCTGAGCCCATCTGAGCACCAAACAGCCTCTCGCTTTCAACTTCCTCCCTTTCTTCCTACTTAGGTGAAAGTCCTTTTTTTCCCCCTCATTTCGAGCAACAGGCGGGAGCCGAGCAGAAGGAGGCAAGCACGGCACGCTCGAGGTGTATCTTCATCGCCGCATCCATGCCGCTGCTCTCCTCTCCAGCAAGGCTAAAGGCCCCCCTCTCCTGGCAGAGACCACAAACAGGGCAGCAGGAGCGGCAAGGGCTGGCCAGGGTGGGAAGCGATGCAGCGGCAAGGATGGAGCCAGGGGAAGGATTCTCCCCGCGGGAGATGGCGGCTGGAGGGCAGGATGCTGAAAGCCTGGATGGAGAAGGGGTTATGGAACCCTGCGGGTTTGCTTCCCAAAGGAGCATCTCTATAGATAGCAGGGGAGGAGCAGGTTCAGGGGCAGAGCAGGGAGCAAAGCATTCCCCAAAAATGTCCCACAGGGGAGAATGATGGCATCTGGATTGCTGCAGGGGACCCCGACTCCTGCAAGGACCCTCCCAGCAAACGCTGCCCCAGTCTCGGGCTTTTCATGCAAAGCCAAGCCTTAAGCAGCTAATCTGCAGATCTGAGTTGTCCCAAAGGCCGATAATCGGATGCAAATTTGCAGTTCAAGTTCCTCTCTCAAGGGAAACAACATCGCTGCATTTTTTTCCTGCTTCCTCCCAAGTATCCAGCACGGCTCTATCTTCTATTTTATTGTAGCTGCTTGCAGGTCCGTGTTAAAGATCCTCCAGTCCTACAGACCTGCCTGCAAACCTACATCCATACAATCCTCACACCTCCCCACACCAACGGATTTCACTCCTGGAGAACAAAAAACTACTTTCAATAAGTAGGTCATAGCAAGGCAATTCGTACAGCCAGATTTTTAATTCCTTTTTTCCCTTTTCAGGGAGTTGATAGATGGCAATCTATAGCCCCAAAGTGGAAATTTATTTTTAATCTAAAATGGCCAAATATGATCAGAAACATAATTTATGCCCGAGACATTCTCGTTCCCTCTGAATGAAAACACGATTTTATAACGCCAGCCGTGCTATCGCACACCACATTATTCTACAATAAGCTCCGAGTCGCACAAAAAGTGCTTAATTTCCTTGGCGTTCGGCAGGTGAATGACACACGAGTCCGGGAGAGCTTTTCCTCAATAACTGCTGCTGCATTCACCCGAGCCACAAAGGACGCGGGCTGCAGCCCCGCTCCTGCCTCATTTATCCCCTCGTTAGCGGTGGCCCCAATTAATGAACAATAATTGGGAGCCTTACTTGGCCGGAGCCCTTCTCGCCCCAAAGGCATTCCCGCTCCCAGCCGGAGAAATCTCCTGTTCAGGGCTGTTTCTAGGGCAGATTTTGGAATGCAAGCAGCATCCTCGTGGGCGCTCAATCCCTCCCAGGCAGGGACTCCCAGCACCCTCCTCCCGGTGTTTAAAAACAACGCAGGAGACCCCATTAATCCCTGCTAGAGATGCTGTTAATATTTAACTGCAGTTTAGATAAACTTACAGTAACCATCCCATTAAATTTAAATAAAATGTGCTTTTGGGAGCCTTCCCCTAAAGCCACGCTGCCCTGCTCTGCCTGCACTTTGCACCAAGAGCCTCGCAGTAAAAAAAGGAACATTTTGTTTGCCCTTTAAAGAACTGCTAGGCTCGGGTTTGTCGCTTGCTTTCATCGTGCTCAGGGACTTCAGAATTTTCAAGCACGAATTAACTCCTTCCAGGGCACCCCTGGCCGAGCTGCAAAGCCTCAGCCAAGGGGCTGGAGGAGCAGATGCCCTGGAAAAGGCTGCAAATCTGTCCCAGAGGGGTGCTGCAAGCACAGCACGGGGCTGAGCTCCCTGCAGCCTCTCAGGGAACCCGGAGTGAACCCCCGGAGGAAAAGGAAAAGCAAAATGCCCCACAGAGCCCTGCCAGCCCTACTGCTCCTCAATCTCTCCTCACTGGCAGTGTCCAAAGCCAGGCTGGACAGGGCTTGGAGCAACCTGGGCTGGTGGAAGCTCTCCCTGCCCATGGCACTGGATCAGTTTTAAGGTCCCTTCCAGCCCAAACCATCCTGGGATTCTTTGTGCATTCCAGAGGGGCCAGGCAGTGCTGCAGTGGGACATAACATCAGGAGGATGCAAAGCAGCTCTCAAGGCCTCACTTTTCCCTTTGGATCAATCCTTTCTCCCACAGCCCTCAGTGCCCTCAGCCCAGCCAGGCACACACATTTGTGAAGTGACACCTCCGCAGGTGCAGCCTCCATATTTAACGTCCATGCAGAGAGTCAAAAATCTGATCAAAGAGCCACCAAGCCATGCTGGCACAGTGAGAATTATGAACTGGGATTGATCCTTGGTACAAATCAACATTGATTTCACATAAATCTGTTTCTCACGGCTTCCTTGTGAGGTTATGGTGCTGTATGAACACCCCAATAGATTCCTTTGAGACAGACTCTGCATCCCCAGCAGTGTGGGATTTTATTTTTTTTGGCTCAGGTGCCAGGGACAGGGATGACGTGGGATAAAGCCATGCCATTATCCATCTAATGGCATTTGATAAGTGTGTGACATTAACCCCGAGCTCTACGACTCAATCCCTGCAGTCAGTGAAAAGGGGAAAAAGCTGAATAAGCTGAAAAGCAAAGCCAGACACTCCTCAGGCCTCACCACAGATATTTGGGAGCTCCAACACAGCTCTCTTAAATGTGAAAACATGAGGTTCTACCCCCTCTGAGGCTCTGCCCACAGTCTGGGGGCTCCGTGCTGGAAAACTGCTTGGAAAAGCAGCTCCAAGGGTGGCCGTGCCTTCTCCTGGGATAGTCCCAAGGCAAACACACTGAGCCAATCCTTCCCCAGCCCATCTGGCTATCACACACATCCTCAGCTGCAGGGAGCAGCAAAAAGCCTGGCTGGTTCACCCCCTCCAGCTCAGCTTCCCCCCAGACCCTTTCTGAACAGAAAACTGCTCAGTCCCCACAGAACCAGGGGAAGCAGACAACAGGGGAGGAGCACATAGCTCAGCCTGGAGGACCACTGCAACAAAAAGCAAATACCAAGAGCAGAGCCCCTAAAATCCCTCCTTTCAAAGCACTGAGTGTGCTCAGCTGTGCAGGGTGGAAGCACAGCCCACTGCCAGGTGTTCTGCATCCTTGGATTCAGCCTCTCCTCATCTCCCTGTTGCCTGCACCTGCCTCCACACTGGGATCAGCCACCTGCAAGCCAAGCTTTCCTTTCTGAGCCCCAAAAATGGGCTTTCTCCCATTTTCACCTCAGACCAGCACCTCTGCAGCACCCATCCTCTGCCAGCCTGCTCCCCTGAAGTTGCCAAATTGCTCGAGGACATTCCTTGGGAAAAAAGTCCAGGCTCGTTGCTGTCTGCCTGTATCAATCTGAGTTTTGCCACTGGTCCTCTGACCCTCACGGCTCTCTGCATCCAAGAATAATATTAATAATAGTCATGCCATTAAGCAAGATGCTTGGTTTGAATCTGAAGATTTTGAGAAATGATCTCATAAATTTAATTCCCGGGGTACCATCTTTGAGCGTTAACAGGCACAGTCGCCTCTGAATTCTGGGAAATGAGCATAATTACATGGAGATCGACAAGGCACAAATGCCAAGAATTCTGTTAACCTTTAATACTGCAAAAAAACTCTCCCCTTGTAATTATCTCTTTCCTTTGTCTTAAATGTTACTGATGAATATTTAGTGGGATAAGCAAATAAAAGGAGGTTGAGGGGTGCAAGGAGGTGCATTTCCCTGTGGGATGAGTCTGGAAACCTCACAGAATCATTGTGGGTCAGGGTAGGGTGGGAGCCCAGGTCACAAAGCTGCTCCACGGGACAATGGCACACAGTGTCACACAGTCATGACAGAGCCAGCAGAGGGGAATTCGAGTTACACCAAAATCCAGATTAATTCCCAGCACTGCTGTAAATGCAGCTCCACCCCGGTGTGTGAAGGGTGATCCCACAGCCCCCAGTGCGAGGGTTCAGGTGCCCTTTCTGCAAACAGAACTTTGTTTGGGAATAAAAACTTCCCGGGTAAAAAACACATCACCTTTCAAACACATCCTCCCTAGGGCTGCAAATGGCACTGCCCTCTTGCTGCACATGGAGCCTGATGGAAAGAAGATTTTCTCCCGGTGTGAACTGCATTAATATCTGTCAGAGCTCTGGCATTTCTGCCTATAATGATGAAAAATATGTGCCGAGAATGCGGGGTGCTCTCAGCATCGCCTCCCTCCCCATGAAGTGAAATTAGAAGCAGCTGCTCCTGTTCCCGTCCTCTTTCCAGCCCTCCAACGTTATCTGGGGAAGCTGATGGTTGGGGAGATGGCGTGGGGATAAGGGAGCCCCGTGACCTATCTGCATTCAGCGGTGCCTGCTGCCGACAGGGCTCAGCCCTCCCCTCCCGGAGCTGGAGACCGGTGGAAAGGTCACTCTCCTCTCTGAATGTCGTGTCAGAGCCACCACTGAGGGAACAAGGGACACAAAAAGGCACGTCTCCCCCGCTGGATGGAGAAAATCCAGCCCGGTCCTGGGAGGAGTGTGCCTGCAGGAGGAGGAGGAGGTTGGGCTCTGACCACCTGCAGCGCCAAATGCTTTTGGAGCCCTGGCCAGGAGCTCTGGAAGAGGTGGAGGGCGCTTCCTTCTGGATTTGAAGGTGCTGCTCCCAGCTGGAGCTGCTGATTTGGATGGGCAAGGAGGCAGCAAATCCTGTGCCATGGAGGAGAGGGACTGCAGCACACCCCTGTGCTCATCCCAAAATACAGAAGGCATCAGGGGGACAGAGGATATCCCACCCATGAGCGTGCCAGCCCCAGATCCCAAATTAACCAATACTTTCCGGCCACTGAGGCTGGGAGCTGTTCCAGAAGCCCCAGAGTGCCACCAGAGAGGCTGGGTGTCACAGCAGAGGCTGGAGCAGCCACAGAGCAAACTTCCCTTCCAGCCTCAGGGCCAGACTTTTACACACTCCCTCCTCCCTCATTCCAGGAGGAACGAAGCCAAAGCAGGACCGGGCTGGATTTTCTCCATCCTGGGCTGTGAGCAGCAGCAAGGGCTGCAAGCCTCCCCGAGGCAGGTGACACCTCAAGCACCCTGGACCTGGGCTCTCAGGAGCTCCAGCCACCCCCCAGCTACTCCTGACCTCAGATGTTTGCTCTTCTCCTTTCCCTTTCTCTTTCCCTTTTCCCTGCCTTCCACTGGAGCAAGGTTTCTGATCTCCAAGCTGCTTTTATGCCCCTTTAAAAGGTTATAAAAGCTGTCTTTATATTCCAATAAAGGGATATAAAAACAACCTTTTTCACAGTTCAATAAACGTGCTTAACTTTCCCCCCCATTAATACTTTTTTGCCTCAATGCCATGTGCACTGTGGGCTGCTCCAGGACGTGGAGGAGGACGGGGCTTTGGGCACCACATCCCAAGGCAGGAGACAGCAGAGCATCCAAAGGGAGGAGGGCCAAGAGGCTGTGCTGGGGGCACCAGGCAGGCCAAGCAGAGATGGGCATCATCATCATCTGAGCTGCTGCCCAAAAAGGAGAGAGATGAGGACAGAACCTCACTGATGCTGTGCTGGTGCATTTACTCCATACAAAATACCTCCTGGAAGCACTGTCAGCTTCCTTTGGGAAAGGGCTGTGCCATGGCATGAGAAAAATTCAAGGGATGAACTATAAATCAGGGGGTGAAGAGTTACCCAGCAGGGTTGTGCTTCTCCTGGAAAGGGCCTGTGGGTGTGAGGGATGATGAACTGCCCCCACCCTGGTCCCCATCCCTGCACCAAGCAGCAGCTGCAGCACCCAGGGCTGGGCCACCTCTCTCCCGGGTGACAAGGGACAAGTCACTTCACCCCGTGCTGCCAAGCCCCTGCTCTTGGCAACATCATTTAGACCTTACAGGCCATGGGTCAGGACTGGTCCTGTCTGGAGCAGCAGTGTCACACAAAGCCTGACAGGTCCCTGCTCCCCGTGCAGCCTCCAGACACGGCTCTAATTATTATTTACCGTTTGTGCAGCCATCCCATGGCTTGCAATCTGTCTTTCTCAAAAGCGTCCTTTTCCTTGGAAGAGGATCTAAACCTGTCCTGCTGCTCGTCCAACAGCCTCTCCAGGCATTAAAACAAGGAGCTTTATTATTTTTGGTGACAGCCTGTTCTGCAAGGTGAACACAACTGTATGAATCAAGCCGGCCTGGATTTCATACATCATCCCCCAGCAGCACCAACGGGAAGGGCAGGAGGGGCTTGGTGCCGAATGCAGAGCAGAGCAGGGAGGTCACTGCTGCTGATCTGTTGGTGATGGGGAGCCTGTGGGGTGCTGGGAGCATGGCTGCTGCAGGAAGAGAGTGGGGAAATGTGAGTCCATAAATAAGGCAAGCTGGAGAGAGCAGCTACCAGGAGCCCAGCACCAAGGCAGTGAGAACCTTTCCCACCCTGGTCCCACTCTCTGACCTCATTTCTCCCCCTTTCTGCCCCTGAAGCCCAGCTCCAAGGCAGTGAGAACCTGTCCAACCCTGGTCCCACTCTCTGACCTCATTTCCAACCCTGGTCCCACTCTCTGACCCCGTTTCTCCCCTTTCCTGCCCCTGCACAGGAGCTGTGGGATGGGGGCCAAACTCTGAGCGGGGCAGGAGCAGGGCAGATGAACCCCAGAACGGCTTGGGTTGGAAGGGACCTCCCACCCTGAGCACCTTCCACTATCCCAGGGTGCTCCAAGCCCTGTCCAACCTGGCCTTGGACACTTCCAGGGAAGGGATGGCCACAGCTTCTCTGGGAAACCTGTGCAAAGGCCTCACCACACTCACAGTTAGGAATTTCATCCCAATATCCAATCTAACTCTGTCCTTGGCCAAGGGGCTTCTTGCCCCCAGCACTCACCCTGTCCCAGCTCACTCCATCCCACCCAGGCTGAGCCTTCCCTGCCACCTCCAGCTAATTAACCCAGCTAATTGCCTTTGCCAGGTTCCTTTTTAAGGCGGCGGGAGAATGATGAGGGTGAAGGGAGAGGGTGAGCATCCCGGGCTCCCTGGGGAGTTCAGAAGCATTCACAGTCCCTGGCACAAGAAAATCCATACTCGTCTTGGCTCTGGGAGGCAGGGCTGCCCTCCCACACTCCTATTAGCAATTCCCAATCATCGTTTATTAGGCCTGCATTGATTTGCTGCTCATTTCGGTGGGAACCAAGAGCCTCAGCCTGGCCTCGGCCAAGGCAGGCAGGCACAGAGCCCACAGGGCTGGAGGAGATCTTGGGGGCTGCTGACCTGGGTTCAGCTCTGCCATGACACAGCAGAAGCAGAGCTGTCCTGTCAGAGCAGCCTTTCACATCCCACAAGGCTGGGAAGAAGGTGAGGAAGAGGATCAAGGGTAGGAGGGGCTGAGGCTCCTCCTGGTCTGTATTTAGGGTGCTCCTTTCACACTGGGGAGGGAAGCACTGTCTAGCAGGGATTCCTGGGAGAATTTACCCGGATCCCACACTCCAAGCCCCAGCCCTGCAGAGCAGCTTGGGCCAGTTATTACCCCCTGGGAGGAACAATCTCCTAACAGTACTCCAGTTTCCAAGCCAACATTTCCATCTAGCTTGTGAAACACAAATTCTGTTAGGAATCATCTGAATATTTTGTTCTAATAATGCCATAACACCAGCGTACCCATTAGCACATACACGGAAAGGAGTATTTGAATATCAAAACAAAGCGAATTTACAGTCTTTTTTTTTTCCCCCTCCTGGCAAAGGCATCACTGCTAGTTATCAGTTTCCAACTGTTTGCACCACAGCTTTTCCATGCGTGTCCCTGCTGTCATCAAACCTGCTGCTCCCTGCACCCTGTGTCCTGAGATAACCCGAGATGTGCAGCCACGGGGACAAAAGGGCCTCACAGCCCCCGGGGGGGAGAAGGGCTGGGAATGACAGGGTGGCAGAGGAGATGGTGGGAGATGCAAATCTGCAGCTGTGTGAGCCACAGATAAAGCCCTCTGCACCCGGCAGCTCCACCTCATCCTCACAACAGCACCCACCTCATCTCATCCCAGCACCCACCCCATCCCCATCTCATCCCATTATTGCTCTCACCTCTTTCCATCACAACACCCACCTCACCCCATCACAGCACCCACCCCATCCCATCCCACCCCAGCAGACTGAGCACTAAAAGCCACGGTTTTGTTGCATTTAGAGTTAATGATTTGTATTTTTTTTAGAATGCCCCTGCACTTCCAAAGCCAGAGCCAGTCTCTAAAACACCCCAGGAAATCCGGAGCCGGGAGAGCGGATTCAGAGGAGAGCAGCTCACAATGCCTGCGGTGAGGCGGATGAAAGCCCGGGGCTGCATCCTTGGATGTGCCTCACTTCAGATGGAGCGGGAGGAAATTCAGACACACTTAAAATTCTGCCCCAGATCTGCCAGCACAGAAACTTTCCCTCCGCTTTGAACCAGGCAAGTGGATTCTCTCCCCGGGAAGTGGCCGCCTCGGGGCAGTGTGGGGAGGGGATGGAAGAGGACATTTGATAGGGGCAGGGTCCAGCGCTGCCCGGGGGGGTGGCTGAGGTGAGGCTGCAGGAGTGGCTGTCACCCACCCGGGCACTGCTGGGGCTTGCCCAGCATCCTGAGTAAAGCAGCTGTAAACTTTGCCCCCAGGAAAGAAGGGTTTGCTTCTATGCACGTGTCCTGATGCCAGCTACAAGCACGTCAGGAGCAGATTGGGTCTGATCCAGAGGGTCTGAGAGCAGCTCTCAGCGTTGAGTCAGACTCGCATTATTTAAGGATCCACTGCCCATTTTTTCTCCCCTTCTTGCTTTTTTCCTCCCTGTCTCTACCTCCAGGCAGTCAGGGAACAAGACAGGGAGATGAAATCTGGAACCCCATGAGATGTGAGGTCCTGTAAGGAATTGGATTCCCCTTTCCCTGCCCGTTGGTGGGTGCTGGTGTCACACAGAAGACAGAGGTGCAGGAATTTGGTCCCACGCTGAAATGGGGCTGCCACAGCCCCTGCTGGCACCTGCTCTGCCTTTTGCCTGGCATCAGCACACAGCTCACAAACAGAGCGGGCCAAATTCCTCCCTGGGGTAGCTTAATTAAAGTCAGTGATGGTACACCAGGGATGAACCTGGCCCACTGGCCTGAGCTGGAGTCCACAACGAGTCCAGCTGGCAACTCAGAGGCAACAGGAAGGATCCCTGGCACTGGGAGCAGCGCTGGGAGCTGTGGTCGGCATTTGTGAGTGGGAGACAGACCCAATAAACCCAGGGCTAAGTAAACCAGATCTGTAATAAATAACAACCAGCATTCCACCTCTTCCAAATGCTGTGGAGATCCGCCCAAATTGTCCTCCCAAGCCCCATGAGCGGTGGGGACATTTCATTAGCCCTGTTACACTGACAGGGAAACAGGCACTGGGAGCCTAATAATAATAAAAATCCATTATGTCACGGTGTTTGCTGTCTGTGTATCCCAACTAGCAGCTCCAAAAGGCAGGGAAATGGCTGGGCTGGTTTTACTGGAGTCAGGGGGATGGAAATGTGCAAGGAGGGTGGTAATTAGCTTTGGGTCGCTCATCAAGATGAAGTTTGCTGAGTGGTGCCACCAGGCCAGATCCAGGCTGGGCTGAGGGGCTCGAAGATGCAAGCAGGGATCAGGAGAAATGCTGTTCCACAGCTGCTAGCTGAAGGAGAATCAGAGAACTCAGAGAATCCCAGAATCAGTAAGGCTGGAAAAGCCCTCCAAGATCACCGAGTCCAACCGGTGACCAATCCCCACCTTGTCCCCCCGCCCAGAGCACTGAGAGCCACGCCCAGGTGTTCCAGGGATGGGGACTCCAACACCTCCCTGGGCAGCTCCTTCCAATGCTTGACAACCCCTTCCATGAAGAAATTCCACCTGATGTCCAACCTGAACCTCTCTGGCACAGCTTGAGGCCGTGTCCTCCTGTCCTGTCCCTTGTTCCCTGGGAGAAGAGGCTGACCCCCAGAGGGTTGCACCTCCTGTCAGGCAGTTGTAGGGAGTGAGAAGTCCAACCTGTCTGCACCTGGACAGGGGATCTGCAGCAGCCCAGATCCCTCTGCTCATCCAAACCTGTGCCAACGGACCCCAGGGAGGTCCCACCAAAACTTTACTGTGGCTTTATGCTGAGCTTGAGGGGTGTGATTGCCCAGCAATTGTGGTGTGATTACACCACAACTCCGCTGCCCACACCTGCAATTTTCACTCTGCTCCTACAACTCCAAGGCTCCATGGCTGTAAATTAATTAAAGTGTAAGCGTAAAATCAGTGGGGCCACTGAATGTTAAAAATACCCTTCCATGGTGACCGGGAAGCCAAAGCCACAATTTTGGAGAAGGAGGTAATGTTAAGAGCCGAAATGTAGTGAAATTCCAGTTATAGGGACTAGTGGGAGGTGGTGAGGTTATCCAAAAGCTTTACCACGGTGTAATTACACCGTATTCGTCAGGTAATTACAGCCCTGCTATTATACACTACAACTCTCCGCTCCGTGCCTAATCCCATGAGGTAGATTCAGAGGGATAAAAGGCAGCAGCAACAGACACCTGACTGCTGCAAGAAGGAATGATGGACGTGGACTGACAGGCTAAAGGAGAGGAGGCAGGCATGGAAATGCTCCGGGTATCCAGGGCAGCCCCATGTGCATTCCCAGCCTCAGATGCTCCAGGGATTCACACCGTGCAACAGGGAAGAGCCAGGCTCGGCTGCTTGGGATCTGTTGAGGAGGTAAAAGCATCCATCAAAAGCCAATCTGCTTTTGGAAAGCAGAGAAAGAGGTTGCTCCGGATTAATTTTTCACTCCCAAAGCTTTATGGGGAGCTCTGAAAGTGTCAGGTCGCGACGCCTCAATATTTTCTGAACGAGAAGCTCGAGCGCTGGTTCCAAACTCCTCTGTTTGGATTGTCAGGTAATTTGTACCCAAACATTTCAATTAAAAATTTCTGTTGGCTCATCTGTTTGGGTTTTTCCTCTGGGGAGAGAGATGAAGGACTTGGAGGTTTTGCTTATTTCCCAATTTCTGTCATTTTGATGCTTCATAAGCTACTTCAGGGTTGAACAGGGAGGGGGAAACCTAAGAGCCCATGGCAGGAAGAGCACCCAGCCCTGGCTGGGTGATCATTCCTAGAGCCCTTTCCCTGCCCTGTGGCACATCTGAGTGCCCCAGGGTCCCCAGGGTATTTTTTTCTGGCAGCATTGCACTGGTGGAATACCATCCCTGGAGGAATTTAAAAGCTGTGTAAAGCTGGTTAAGTGGTGGGTGTGGCAACTCTGGGGAAATGGGTGGACTCAGTGATCCTACAGGGCTTTTTCAACCTAAATTATTCCATTTCATTTTAGCTATTCTATTCCGTTCTGTTCTTTCTTCTATTCTAATTCTATTTGATTCCATCTCCTCTCCTCTCCTCTCCTCTCCTCTCCTCTCCTCTCCTCTCCTCTCCTCTCCTCTC